>VWYI01050098.1:0-72804 GCA_013399455.1 Anthoscopus minutus
TACAATATAATAATAGTAATAATAATAACAACGAAAAGGGAAATAACAAAAAGAGAGAGGGGAGTACAATCCAGACAGAGGAGAGACCTCAGTGCAGTCCCTTACCACCACCCGCTGCTGCCCAGCCCTTCCCTCAGCAGCCATTGGCCCCTCCTGACCAACTGCCCCAGTTCACACACTGGGCATGGCATCCCATGGTGTGGAATATCCCTCTGCCCAGGTGGGTCAGCTGTCCTGGCCATGTTTCATCCCAGCCTCTGGTGCAGCTCCTTGCTGGCAGAGCCTGGGACACTGCAGAGTCCTTGACTTGGGGTCAGCTCTGCTCAGCAACAACTGAAGCATAGTGTGTTATCAAAAATCACTGCCTCGGCTGACAGCAGGACATTGGTATCTACCAGAGGCTTTGCTCTCAGTCTAAGCAGCAGTGACACCAGTGATAATTTGTTCCCCACTTTGCTCCATCAGAATATCTGGGGTCTTTGTGACTTTGAGTCAAAAGGAAGAGTAACCACAGCCCAGGAAGGCTGTTCCCATGTGCTTATTGAAGCATTTGCTCTTTGCTACTCAAAAACGTTCACACAGTAATAAATGTTTAAGTCAAATCTTGCTTTTTGTTTTTAAGGTTGAGTTTTTTTCCTGCATAAACTGGTAACTGCTGTGAGCAGAGTTTTGTTTGCAACTTCATTAATCACAAGCTGCTGTTGAGGCTTGGTGCCGCGTGTGTGTTTGCTCTTTGGTTTTTGTTTTTTAAATTACAGGTTGAAGAAAATCCTTCTTAAGCACATTTAATCTGTCTCTTAAATTGGAGTGTCAACTAATTTCTCACAGTAGCTATACATGCAGCTTCTGTGGTGTTATTGGGATTTTGTGCTTTCAGCCTTGTTCTCACAAAAATGAAGCTTATGTGATGAGGCTGCTGATGTACAGCCTAATAGCTTTTAAACCAAGTTGGATAAAGAGGAAAAGTTCTTATGGAAGTTAGGTTCCCACAATTTACATGGAGAATTTTTTGGTGTGTGGAGAATAGACATTTTTCATGTCTCTTCTTCAAAACACATCATTAAAATGCAAGAGAAATATTGTCGTACCACTCAGGTAACTGGTTACTTTTGTGATGGACACAATTCAGTATTTTCTATCTAAACTCCTATAAGATCATTGAGTTTTCATGCTGTTGGGTGTATCTGAAAATGGTAGATCTATAAATATTCTGAAGAAACAAATGAAATGTTAGGCTGAAAGTGACTTTACCTGAGGGGTCGACTTCATGCTTCAGTAAGGAGAGAGAGAATTGCTCCAAGGGAAAAGCTTTATTCTCTTTGAGGTTCCATGAAAAAGACTTGGGACAATCTCTCACTCAGCAATTTACAACATGGAAATCATGACATTTTGGGAACATGCTATTTGAATTCTTGGTGTAATAAAGTAATGAATTGTTTTACAGCTTAGAGAAAATTGTCCGAGAGATGATGAGGAACTTTATTTGTACTGCTTACTGTACATGATGTGAGGTTTCTGGAGCTCTGTTAAAATAGTCATCCACGGCAAAACAATGTTAAAATAGTAAAATAAATTTAACTATTCAGTAGCATTTTTATAGTTTCTAAAAAAGAACAAAAAAAGAAAAATAGTTTTTAACATCTTGATTATCTCAAATATTATCAGCTAATCTGTGCTGTTAAGATCTTTAGTAAAATACAGATAGTTCTGTCCCCAGTCAAATCCAGTCATTAGCTTTGCCAGTGTGCAGAAATCACTGAAATGTCTCTAATGTTTTGTTGTTTTCTATTAGGGAATGTGAGTTTACCCCATGTCTTCCTCTCTGTCAGATTGTTAAATTTTAGTTCTCAGCAGCTTCCCTTTAACAAAACTTAAAATTTTGAGTTTAGTAAATATCTAATGAGTACTTATATTTCACAAGTTTTTAAGGGTAAGGTTAATGTACTAGTAATATATTTCACACTTCCAATGGCAGGTTTTGAGCACTGATAAGTTTTATTCAGAGATAGTACATAAACGTAACATACTTTTCCAGAAAATCACAGGCATTTTAAATGCTGCTGCTCAGCATAGGGAGCACTGATTAACTGAAATCAGCTGATGCTGTGTCTGTGTCAGCTGTTTGGGTGAAAAACATACTGGAGCACCGAGCTAACTTTTTTCTTTGCATCAGTATTGAGTATTAAACATGGAATAAAATAATGACCTAGATACTTGAGCCATTTAGGAATGCAAGGACTCTGTGCTATTTGTCTGCCCCTAAAATTGCTTGTTCCTGCCAAAGTTGGTAGAAGTGAATCAGAAGCCAGGACTTGTTATAACTCCAGAGCATGGAGATGGCTTTTTGTGTGCACAGAGGGATGGACCAGTCCTGTACCCACTGAGATGAAGGACTTAGGCTTTGTGGAAACAGGCATGGGTCCTCAATTTTTAATTTGTTTTTCCTATATTTCTTAAATATCACTCCTGTTCTTCCTATTACTTGTGGCTGGCATAGAAATACGTACAGGTCTGCCAGCTGTGTGTGTTGTAAGTAGAATTCACATGCTAACAGTTAAACAGTTTTTATATATTTATTTGTTACAAGTAAGTCAGTAAAGACAGCCTTCTCTAAGTGGGATGGGTGTTACTGACATTGATTCACAGCTGACTGGAAAGGGCAGTGAGGACTCTGGCTCTAATTATTCAACATCTGGCTCATCGGTGCCATTTCCCAGCGTTGGAAGCTCCCTCTCAGGTAGCAGCCCATACTCATTTAGGAAAGCCTCTACATCCACAGCAAAAAACTCCTCATTGAACTGTTCAGAAACACTTATGAAATTGCTCAGCAGCTCCCCGGCCTTGTAGACCAGTAGGGAGGGGAGCACTTCACTGGAGAAGCGATCCCCGGCACCTGTGCTAGAGGCCTTGATCTTGCAGAACTTGACGGTGGGGTACTCGGCCGCCAGGCAGGTCAGGCTGCTGTTGAGGGCTTCACAGCCCTTTATGCCGTCCTCATAAATGTGCACGATGACTGTGGTGGTTTTGTGCTCCTTCTCCACGGCCTCCAGGAACTGTTCCCCATTCTGCAGCTCACACAGGAAGCCGAACTTGGGCCCAAAGCTGAGCCGCTGGTGCATGTCCTGCATGCAGCGCTTGCGGTACTGCTGTAGGCAGCTTTCATCCTCCTGTGTGGCATGAATCAGCTCATACTCCTGCATGCTCATCTGTGGATATCCAGAGAGTGAGGTTAGTGACTGGGAACCCCTTGGAGCTGGAATAGGGACAAACCCACCTATGGTTTGGAGAGCACCAAAAGCTGAGCCAAAGAACCATCACTCCCTACAGTGACTCCAGGAGGTCTTGTTGGGAGACAGGTGAAGTTCCTGTCTTAACACTGGCAGCAAGATGGTACTGAAGGCAGTGGCCGCATTTGGCAGAAATCTTTTCCGGAGTTAGTGGAAATTCTGCCAGTAGTGGGGCAGGTTTAATTCCTGTGTTATTGGTTGTTTGGTTTCCCCTGTTTCAGAATTAGTAAATGGTCATGAGTGATGTTCAGGCTCAGAGCTCTATTGTGACTAATAGGTTTTTAAACCTGCTAAAAATTTTCCATTGCATCAATCAAGGAATACAGCATTGTGGCAGGGAAGGGAGGAAGAAAGGTCAAGCTATGCTGTGATAGATGTGAAATACACTGCTTGTTTTACAAAAGTTACCCTTTGCTTGGGAGAGGACTTTATAAAGACTCACAGAGCCACTAATTAAGGTTGGAAAAGCCCTCTAAGATCAAGTCCAACCATTAACCCAGCATTGCCAAATCCACCTCTAACCCATGTCACTGAGCACCGCATTCCTATTTTTTTTGATTCTTCTAGGAATGGTGATGCCATCAATGCCTGGGCAGCCCCTTCCAATGTTTGAACACCCTTATAGAGAAGAAATTTTCCTGATATCCAATCTAAGCTTCCCCTGGAACAACTTGTGACACTTTCCTTCATCCTGTCCCTTGCTCCCTGGGAGCAGAGCCCAATTCCTGGCTGTCCCCCTCCTGTCAGGGAGTTGTGCAGAGCCAGAAGGTCCCTCCTAAGCCTCCTTTTCTCCAGTCTGAGCCTCCCTGGCTCCCTCAGCCACTCCTGGTGCTCCAGCCCCCTCCCCTGCTCCATTGTTTTCCACATGTGTTCTGTCTGCATTGTGAGAGTTCTGCTAAGTTACACAAAAATTGAGTGGAAAATTCAAGATTTTCTACCTTATAACATGCATGTTCTATATAAAGCCAAAGTTAATTCCATTTGCTTCTCTTACCTTACGACAGAATCTCTCTCTGGTGTCTTTATCATCTCTGCTGAAAGATCTGTGTGGTGAAGACATTTGTCTAAGCATTTCTTTCTTACTCAGGGGTAAGGAGTCTCCATCTTCGCTCTCTAATTTGAACTTCCTCCAGTCATTAATCACCCCTTTAGGACCTAAGAGAAATGAATTTGAGTGAGAAAGTGGCTGCAACAAGAGGTTTCCTGAGAAGTTTATATTTGATGGTTTATCCTTTTGTGCCCCAGTTTATCCATCCCTCCTCCTTCCAAGGTGCTCTCCAGAAGTGCTGAGAACCACAGCTTTTGGATTAATGTGTCCCAAAAAGAAAGAAGGTTTTTCTTGCCTGGATCACTCTGGTGATCTAGTTCCCATCAGGATACTTTGGAAGGATTTTGGTGAACTACATGAGAATTTAACATGGATGAGGATGTTGAAACATGATAAAACTTCTGTGTTGGCCAAAGGTGGTGTTTTGTAGACAAATATTTGATTTCTTTATAAACAGGGTATTTAAATATTAATTTAAATATTTAATAAAATGTAAATATTAATTGTGGATAAGGACTCAGAGTAAAACTAAGACTGCAAGACATTTGAGATTATTTTTAAAACTCCAAACAATACCTGTGGCACTGGAAGAGTAATCCATAAGGCAAATGATAATTCTGATTGCAATGCAGATCCTAGTCTTTGGAGCTGTTTGATTAAATTGCTTAAGTATTGAAATTGGGGAAAAAAAAAATTTCAAAATTCCAGTGCTGTTTTTCAAAATGAAAATATTTAATCTGCATCTTAGATTATACAGCAAAAACAAAGACTAATTCAGTGTTTTCAGAAGTAAAGTTTCCTATGGAAAATTTAGAAAAGGCTGGGTAAGTAGCTGTCATTTTCACAAGGAAAATTATGAGATGTGTTATGTTTATATAAATATATATGTATGTATTTTTCATAGAATGGTTTGAGTTGGAAGGGACCTTAAAGCTCATCTCATTCCACCCCCTGCCACAGTCAGGGACACCTTCCTCTAGCTCTGTTGCTCAGACCCCCATCCAACCTGTGTACCTGTCATAATCTTGGCCAACAGCAGCATGGCTGGTTGGGAAAGAACTACAGAGTTATTACAAGAACTGCATTCATTATAGCTCCAAGGAAAAGAAGTCCTTGGAGCAGAGGGAGGGAATGATTGGCATCCTGTTACCTGGCAATGGGGTGGAGGAGCTGTAGAGCTGAACACAATGTCAGTACTTATAAAAATCCTGGTGATTGAGCACTGGATTAAAAAGAATGATGGTTTTGAGTGAGGGCTGTTTTAAAGCTTCTAAATGCTGTGCTGTGTTTGCCTCAAGGGGCATTTTTAGCACTGAGTGTTCCTTCTGTAAGAAGGAAAAAATAATTTTGCCTTTCTAGTGAAATGTTATCACCTAATTCTAATGTGGGAGTGTGGGTTTTGGTGCTCTTTTGTTGTCTCCTCTCCCTTGGAGAGCAAAGTGAAGCAATAAACTGAAGGAGTGAGGCAATAAACCAACAGTTACCATGTTGGGCCATGGCTCTTGATGGCTTTGTCTAGTGTTCCCTGTGTTTGCCCTTTGCTTCAGGCCTGAGGAGGAGTAGCACAATGTTTGGTGTTACCTGCCCTCCATGGGGGCTGTCACTTCTCCCAAAATAGCTTCTCATTGCCTTGGAACCTGTGTTTTTATGCAAGAGATTAGGCCACTGGAACAACTGGAATTCTGGGCTTCCCCAGTGAACATGACAGTTTAATTTATTTTTAAGAAAAAAACCCAGTTAGTTTCCTTGCCTGTGTGTGTTGCCTGTCCTTCAAAGTCTTCTTCCAAGCTGGTGTTGGCATTTTCTTCCATTTCAGTGGCTGGAGTAGGAGATGCTGCAAGTCCCAAAGGGAGAACAATTAATAACAGGATAGCAAAGGGATAAGCTTGCAGCAAGTACAGCACAGTGTGTTATTTCCTGTAGTTGGTGAGTATCAGTGAAGATCAAAATACGCATGGTAATTATGGAGCTTGTCACTGACTCACAGAAAGCAACTGGGATATATGTCAGTCTCCTTAAAAATGTGTCTGGCCAGGTTCTCAGGTGAGGGTTCCTTCATTATGCTGTTCCTTCCCAGTCATTGTAGAATATCAGGGACATGGTTATGGGAAAGAGTGGGTGTAAAACTTCCTGCAATGGAAATGATAATGAGTATTTTCTTACCTTTTTTTTTTTTCAAATCTCTCTTTAAACTGGGACCTTATTAATTTTCCAAGAGCTGTAAGTATTTCTTTTTAAGGATTGCCCAAATTGCTCATTTCACATACCAAAAAGGGAGCCAAATATTTGAACCTGTTGGGCAAGAGACCTCTGAACATCCTGGAGCTGGTTGGGCCATGTTTGTTGCAAAACAGCAAACTGATGGTGGTTATAAATCAAAATCACTTTATTGTTCCACTCTTTCCATAAACCAGGCAACCCAAAGAACCAGATGATGCTTTCAGGGTACTGTGATTCACCAACACCCTTTTTGTCTCTTACAGTGGAGTTTTTGATGGAAAACCACATTTATTTTGAGTGTTGCCACCAAGGACACGATCCCAGATCAGTGGTGCCAGAGCACTACAGAGCAGCCATAAGTCTTAAGGTGATTTGAGTGTTCCCATTAAGTCTAGATTAGTTTTAGTTGTTCAGGTGCTAAATTAAGCTTTGTTTGACTTCACAGTAGCAAAGATGTTCACATGCCACAACTGCCTAATTTAAAGCCTGCTGGAGTGTTCGACTTGAGTGACAAATAGTGATGTATGTGCCTTCATTTTTCCATAGCACCATTAAGTGATTATGTGGAATAACGGCTGAACAGGACACAAGGTATCTGATTATTATATGTATTGGGACTAAAGCTGATTAACAAATGTGCAAATAAATTGCTCCATGCATGTACCCATGACAATTAATCAAAACTTGTGGGAAACATTGCAAGTAAGTTTGGAAGAAAAGCAGGTAATGAATTAAGATTCATTAGTATAAATTCTCTAGGCTGCTCTATAGATAGGTTGTTGTCACTGCATAGATCCAGATTACCAGATCACTTGCTATTCCCTCAGTACTGAAATAGAAATCTGAAGCTAATCCCTTCTCACTAGGCAAAACTAAGAATCTTTGCCATGTCAGTGATGAGGAGATATATATGCTGGGTCAAACCCTTAAGTCATGGCCTTGGCTTACATGAACATCTACAATGAGCTCTTTCGGCTGCTACTGCAGATTTTCTTTGTTCTGGGGAGAGAAAGAGGTTTTGATTCTCTGTGTCCTGTGCTGTTTCAGAGCTTCAAGCTGAAAAGCACAGGGTATGAAACTCACTCAGCTGCA
Source organism: Anthoscopus minutus (assembly GCA_013399455.1). NCBI lineage: Eukaryota > Metazoa > Chordata > Aves > Passeriformes > Paridae > Anthoscopus > Anthoscopus minutus. The sequence goes on from VWYI01050098.1 coordinate 7,648, forward strand.
GGCTCAAACCAGAAAACTTGGCTGTGCTTTTGGTGAAACATCTCTCTTCCCAGAGGTGGGAACAGATTGCTTAACAAATGAAAGGTCTCTGTGAAATTTATGTTACTGATCTATTGTGCCCCATAAGTCTGTGAAGATCAGATGAATCATAACAGTGTAAAGGCTGTGTTTCACCATTCTTCTGCAGTGTGACACAAGGCAACAACCCTGACTGTGCACAGGCTGAGAGGCTGACCATGGGCTGGGAGTGGAAGCTCCTAAAGCTTAATCCTGTCTCTGTGACTGAGCTGGGCTGGGAGCTGGGAGCCAGGCATGCAAACCATTCCGCTTTCAGCTCAGTGGGTCTGTAAATCCTTGTCATTCTTATCTTGCCCTAGGAGAATGGGGCTGGCCAAGCCAGTTGTTTCCCAACCAGGCAGCTGAAGACAAGGCACATGGACAGGGTGGTCCGTGGGAGGGTGTTCCAGGCTGAGCTGGCTCTCCTTAAGGAAAGTGCAGCGTAAGCTCTTGTGTGTCATGTGTGGGCAAAATCGGGCAATCACCTGCGCAGGGAACTCTCTCACATCCTCATCAAGTGTTGAGGTGGTGCTGTTGTGGGTGGTTGGTTTGGTTTTTTTTGGGTGGTGAGGAGGTGTTCTTTTATGTGCCAGGCAAGCATCATTTTCCAAAGTTAAAAATGAGCTTCCCAATAAACGGGAAAGTGTGGGAGCTGCCAGCTGTGGAGACTGTTGTTATGCAAGTGACTGTGAGGAAATGTCCCTGTGTAAGGTTGAGTCAGCACAGCAAAGAGTGTCACAGAGTAGGTCAGGATGGCCCATCACAGATGTCTCAGAGGAAAAGGTGCCACCTGCTCGCCTCTACAGGTGTGCTGGGACCTGTTGTGCCCAGCATGGAGACTGCTGGAACCATCCTCTGCATCACATGGCAGCTCTTGCAAGAGCAGCAACCCCATGGAGAGGTTCATGTAGGTGCAAGTGGGTCATAATTTGTTGACTGATAGTGCTGTCTTTTAGAAATTCCTTTAAGGTCACCTGACTAAGGTCATCAGCCTGAGTCAGCTGAGAGAATTGTTAGGCCCAGGACTCAGAAGCAGCGATTCACAGCATGGAGATGATTGGATTCAGCAGGAATGGCCTTATGTCCTGGAGAGTGATCATCCCTGGACATCCCAGCCTTGTCTTACAGATTCCTTACTGCTTTACAGCTGATTTTCTATTTTTTTTAAATCATGTAACTGTGCAGTCCCTCAATCCCGATACATAATTGGCTCAGGATCGGAGCACAGAGTCCCCGAGAGGGTGTTGTGTCACATAGCAGGAAGGTGTGTAGTGATGGTGACACAAGGATTAATGTCATCACTGGAGTTAGTTATGTTTCCTAGTTCTAAGGAAGCATCCACAGACCTTCCAGCCCATCAGCTACCATTGGTACTGATCCCATGCTTCCCCTTTGTACCATTCTGACATTCTGGATGAACAGCAGTCTCTGGGGAGGGGGAAATTGCTAACTTAGAAAGTCTTTTGTATTTTTATTAGCTTTTATCATTGGTTTTGATGATTGAAAGTAGCTCCTGAAATGTGCAAATGGCTGTAACAACTTCTCCTTAACAGATCTGTGGGTTATCAATGCACTAGACCCCATTTTGCCATGTGTATGGTGGCTTTACATATGTATTTTAAGAGACTGATCATCCTGTAAGTTCTTTACTTTCCTGTCTTTCTGTCAGATTTTCTGAGTGAAGAAATGAAGAAGATTTTGTGTGCAAAAGCACTTCTTCAGCAAGAAAAAACCCAAATGTAAAGCATAGGCCTGACACTGCCATTTAATTTCTATGAGCTCTGGACCTGTTGTAGACCAGAAGCAGAACTACTGTTACTGCTGCTCCTTCCTCTGGTGTCATTAAACTGAATGGCCTAGCCTTACTACAGGGTAGAAATAACCATTTAATGAAGTGGTTCCTTTTTATCCAATATGGAATAAGGTTTTCTGCTTAGTAACAAAGCACAGAATCATGGAATGGCTTGGGATGGAAGGGACCTTAAAGCCCATCCAGCCACCCCCTGCCATAGGCAGGGACACCTTCCACTAGCTCCAAGCCCATTCCAATCTGGCCTTGAACACTTCCAGGGATCGAGCATAATTTTATGCCTTTGGCCTTCACCAAGATCTCCCTGTCTACCCAAAATTACAATTTTACTATTTTCTCTTGCTCATATTGTTATAAGTAGATATTAAGAAATTGGGTCCTGAAAATAATAGGCAAGGGATGAGGCCAGTAAAATTAATTGATTTAATTAGCAAGCAGTAGAGACAAGGTACAATGCGTTGGACAGCCAACAGAGTCGCAGCTCTCAAAAGCTGGTCTGTAAAAATTTCTCATTAGGTACAGCTTTTTATACCTTTTTTCTTCTGAAGATCTCCAGTTGGTGGTATGTTGTTGCAAGGGGATTCTTCACTCCCCCTCCCTTCTCGACTGTTGTTCTGGGGAGAATCTCTGTTTCTTGTTAGTTTNCTAACTAATTGACCAAAATAAGTTCTAATACACACTGAACAAACCAATGATAGATGGAGTCTATCACAATATCTTCTGAGGTAGCTCAGGAAGAAAGCTCTAACTGTGTACTTGTAATGAAGACTTATTTAATCCTTGTAAAAGATTGCAGCTGTAAATACAAAAATAATGTCTTGTAGTCGTGAGTTATAGTTACAGAAGAAAAGGAAATTAAAAGAAAAATACCCCTAAACAAACTGTAAAAGGCAAGATGCATTCTTCAAAGGACAAAGCCAATAAATAAAACTTGCTTTCCAATATAAGAGTTTTTGCTGCTAGTCCAGTAACCAAACACAAATAATATTTTTTTTTAATATAAACATGTTCTAAGCACAAATTTGCTGCATTCCATCTGTGCAAATCCTGCTGAAAATGTTGTGTCCAGCTTTAGGTAAGCAGATCAGCAGCAGGCTGCAAGTCCCTGGTGGTCAGTGAGACATTGCTGGGGAACTGGGAAGTGTGACATTTTGGGGACCCTTGAGGGGGAGAGTGAAAACTGAAGGGTGTTTGGCACTGAGATATGGTTGCATGTCTCTGTGTTGAGCTCTGTGTGGGTGGGCGCTCAGCTGGGATGTGCTCCGAGTATTCCCTTGGCTCTTGGGAAGAGTGTTTAAACTTGAGCAGCATTTCCCTCTCCCAAAGGCTAATTTGAATCTTGCTTCTCTGCCCCTTTTCCTTGGTTCCCAGTTGTAGAATTCCCTCCCTGATTGCTCCTGTCCCCTCTCTCAAATGGCAAGTAATAGTCTCAGATGTACCTGGCATATGAGCAGCTTTTGAAGCAAGCAAGACAACAGAAGGAACAGCCATGGATTTAAATGTCCAGGTTCCTGAAATTTGGGGAAATTGAGTAAAATGGCACAGAACTGGAGAAGTATCATTCCCCCTGCCTGGGCAGTGGAATGGAGTGAGTCCTCTGTTGTTCATGTACCCTTGGGAGGGCCAGCATCCTCCTGTGCCCACAGCAGGGACAGGTTTCCAAGAGTCCTTGGTCATGGATGTGCTGAGGTTTGCAGGAGGCATTAGCAGCATTATGTAATCAAGATCAATGCTGAGGTTAGAGTTCTAGCCCTTTTCTCAAGGCCATACAGCACCTTCCACGATCCACTCCTGGGCCCTGCTCCAGGGAGTGGCAAACATGGAGCACCTGCAGCTCCCTTTGCATCACGGGCAATCAGATCCCTTACAGGAAAGTGGCTAAAGACAGGCTTAACAGCCAACCTGCTTTGACTGCTTGTGTCATCCCAAGGTGCAAAGACAGGCTAATTGTGTGGCAAAATGGAAACATCCTGGGCTCACCCCAAGGAAAAAATGTGTTGTATCATGGAGTGATCAGGTCACTGTGGCTGGGAAAAAACATAATTTCAAAACACTGGGCCAGGAGTTGATTTGCTAGAGAAAAGTTCATATGATGGGAATCAGACATAAAGCAGGCTGGACTGATGCAGGGAGCTGCCAGCTCCACTCCATGTCACTGAGAGTGATGAGAGAGTTATGGGGTTGGATTATTCTTTCTATCCGCTTTAGCAGAGATATTCTGTCCTTCATTTGTGAGGCTGAAACATTTTAAATAGAGGAGTCCAATGTTTCATTTATCCTTAAGGCTTTGCCAGTTAGGAAATGCCTTATGTGACAGACCCCTGTCTTCAGTGTTGTGTTGGGCTGCAAGATCGTAAGATTAAATAAATATCCCTTTCTCTTCCTCTTTATTTTAGTCTTTAAAAATTTGGTCTATAATTATGCACCAGAAATTATTCATCTTTTCTGGATTGCACATTTATTTCTGAAAACCACTCAGAGACAGGAAAATTAGCTTAATGCCTTCACAGCAATCAGTGACAGGACAAGAGGGAATGGCTTCCCACTGCCAGAGAGTAGCTTTAGATTAGATATTGGGGTGAAATTCTTCCCTGGATCCCTGGAAGTGTCCAAGGCCAGCTTGGACAGGGCTTGGAGCAACCTAGGCTAGTGGAAGGTGTCCCTGCCCATGGCAGGGGGTGGCACTGGATGGACTTTAAGGTCCTTTCCATCCCAAGCTATTCAGTGATTCTATAGTTCTATGATTCACTTCTACCAGAGTACCACAGTTTTGTCTAGAAAGGTAGAATGCGCCTATATTAAACCAGGACTTGTTTTATTTTTTGAGAAAAGATTACAATTATTATTATGGCAATAGTATTAGTATTGCCAACAGTTGCCATGTCAAATTCATTTAGCATAAGCCAAAAAAAATTATTTGGAAAAGCTTAATTTTATATATGAAGTGGTGAATATCTTTTGGGATTCAAATTTTGGGGCATGTTATGTATTTGTTGGAGCAACTCCATCATTGTTACTATTGTGATGAACTAATTTTTTTTTTAATATATATTATTCTGCCAGGAAACCCATTCTTGATTTATCTTCTTTTAAAACAAACTTGGCTGTATCAGGCAGGGGGGAAGAGAAGGATGGCTGGATACTGAGAAAATGCTATTTGAAGTGAGAAGGAACAGCCAGCGTATTCAAATGCAGATTATTTAAGAGCACGAACCTTAATCCATGTTTAACCTCAATTCCTGGCCAGATTTGTCAGATGGATTGGACAGTTTGCCACAGTGCTCTAGGAGTCTGGGCAGAGTTTTCAGTTGATATTTAAGTGTGTGTTTCTTTCTGAACTCCACATTCATGTTTGCTCATGTCTTTCAGAGCCTTGGCTGGAGTTTATTGCTGTATTTAGCCAAGTCATGATGGATGGCAGAAACCCAGGAGGGAGATTGTGCATATTTTTTTTCCCAAGCTGAACAGATGTTTGCAATGTGTATAATCCCTGTAATTTGTCAAAAATCTCTTGTGTCAGAGCTGTAACTCTGGCAGTGACTGGAGATGGGCACTTGGAGAGGCTGATGGCTGGTGTTTAATGGAAAAGGGAAGGAACTTGTGTTGGTTGTGAGATTAATTAAAGGTCTAGAATTAGTTACCCTGTGAGGACTTTGAGCAACTCTTACTGCTCCTTTCTATCAAAAACTACAAGATGCCTGTGGGGAGGGGTGAGAGGAATCAACTCTTGTCAAGCTGGAAGAGTATCTGCTGTCTCTTTTGGGATGGCTTTGACCAAGAATGCCTCCTAAGACTCTGGACATGCAAAAAATTGCCCACAATAAACAGTTAAGAAAATAGTTTTGGAATTATAACATTTATATCTAGTAGGGGTTTTCTTCTGGCTTTTTTTTTCTCCTCAGCTGGTTGATGTTCTTTTCAAATGTGTATTTGTAACTATAAAGCAGTAGGAATATTTGCTTTTGCTTTTTTCATATCTACACTTTGTTACCATCATTTGGAAAAAGCAGGCTTGACTAAACCAACAGGCTTCCTCTAAAGCAGGGTCTAAACAGTCATTATCTCAAATTCGAGAGCTAAGCAATTTAAAAAAATGCAATTCTTCACAACAGCTTTCATATTGATGTATTTTTTATTCCTGGCTTTCTCTGAGCATTAACATTTATCCTCTTAGATGTGTGAGGATCTTGTTTGCTGCTTTCCCATCATTAAAAGTTTAGATTATCTTGTAATTCTGACTCTCAACTGAATGCTTTTCTCTGCGCTGGGCCTCCTCTTTCCAAAAAGTCCCTGTGTGAAGGAAGAAAAGTGAACCATCTACTGCTTTGGGCACTGCATCAATACCCATGACCAGGGATATTTATTGACTTTGTGGCAGTTAAATTAGATTTACATATCTTGTGGTGCTGATTTGGGTTTGAAGTAAGTCACAGCAAAGCAAGACCTTGCTATGATAGGAAAAGGGACAGGTGACCTTGGGTGGTCAGGCAGTGGTGGAATCCCCATACCTGCAGGAATTCAACAGTGGCTGCCCCTGGATGTGGCACTTGGGGACATATTTTGGCCTTGGCAATGCTGGGTAAATGGTTGGATTCAATGATCTTGGAGATCTTTCCCAACCTAAATTCTGTGATTCAGGTTATGCTCTCAATAATTTCTTGTGTTTTCCAGCCTGCTTCATTGGAACTCTTCCTGTCAGACTGGCAGAGCTAAGCAGTAGTGCTCACTTGTGACTGCCAGGTGCTTCCTCTTCGTCCATTCCCTTTTTTTATTCTTCTGCTAAAGTGTCCTGAGTGCATCTCCGCACCTTAGAATATCTGACAGATTCATTTCCTCATTTCTCTTAAATGGGAAGATCCATAGGTAAAAGTGGTCTCTCTGTATTTGTCAAAGACAGTGGAGATGCTGTCAGGAGGACACTGCCAGTCTGGAGTTAGGTTCACTATATCCAAAAGAGAAGAAAAAATTTCCTCAATTGAACTGTAAAGCTGTGGTCAGCTGGATGTATCTTTGGTTTGTTTGCTTTATTTTTCTTTACCATTTACCAAAAACTGGAGTTACCATGTAACTGATTGAATGATGGATGCCCAGGTCCTGCTCTAACCAGCTGCTCATTTACTTGCAATACCAGAAAAAACATTGTCTCCACTGAATGATCCTGACATTCCTGCAACTATATATACCTGCAAGCATAATCACAACCATGATTGCAAGAAGTCAGTGATAATAGGAATGTATTCCTCTTATTACCTTTATTAATCAGAAGATGAAAGCCAAAGCAGACAGGACTCTGTGACCACTGAAAGTCTTGGAGTGTTTACATCAGTTCTGTAACATCCCTTTATCCCAGAATCACATCCTGGTTGATGTTAGAAGGGATGTGGAGATCATTCAGTACAGCCCCCTGCTAGAGCAGATAGATCTTATCCAGGTAGGTTTGAGTATCTCCAGAGGAGGAGACTGCACAGCCTTTCTGGGCAGCCTGTTTCAGTGCTCAGTCACCCTCACAGAAAAATGAATCCCTTTCCTGCAGAGCTGTCATACCATTCATGTCATTCCAGAGGCTTCACGTTTTCCTTTGGGTCCTGTGATTGACTTGTGATTATAAATGGTGAAACTTCATCAGCTAATTTGTAAATATCTTTACATGTGGCTTGTAAGACTGCACAAAATTAGAATTACTATGCTTCCTTTTGAGACCCCAGCAAACTGGGGTTGCAGTTATGCAGCAGCTGAGGCATGTACATGAGTTTCTCTGAGCACGCAAATAAATGTCATGATTTGAAGCACAGGCTGATGGCTTAAAACACACGTGTTCCCTCTCCTGCTCGAAAACACAGATCAGATAAACAGCAGAGCAAATCCTTTCCCAGGGACTTGCTTTTATTTATGTAGAAACTGGAGCACAAATGCTGGGCCAGTTTCTCTGTGCACACTTGGTTGTTTCTAAGACTTCTTCACAGGGACTGCTATGGCTCTATCCAAAAATTAATTCCAAATATTTTAGCTTTCCCCATACTCAGGCTATAGTTGTATCACCTCCTGAGAAGCCATCTGACAATGTTCTTGGAGGCTTCTGACATACACTGATTGCAAGAGCATCATCAGCAAAGCATGTTGTAACAAGCAGGAGGGGAGATTAGGAGCTTGTGGCAGAGGAAAAGAAAGAAAAGGGGAAATAAAGGAAACAAAATGCTCTGGTGGGAAAAAACCTTGCTGTAAACCCCTCTGATTCATTTCATCCACTTCATGTGTGCACAGCAGCAACCCAATGCCAATTTGCCCCTCCCTCGGATGGGATTTGGAGCTGAGCCCAGAGGCAGCATTCCGATCGCTTTATTGCTCTCGTGCAGGGAACACACTCCTGCCAACCCAAAGAATAACAATATCACTGATACTGCAGCTCTAAGTGAGGGCAAAGTGCCACAATTCCTTGGGTTCCTGTGACAACCTTGAGGGTGAATAGAAAATGGGTGCTTGAACACGGTATTTCTGTATTTAGTTACCTTCTGCAACAGCCCAGAGCAGCCCTGGCTCTGCTGCCCCTGGGGCCGATGTGATAAGCCAGGTCCTGACCCCTTCTGTTTGCAGCAGGTAGCCATGGGATCAGCAGGAGTCAGGACAAGAGACACTGGAGGTGTTCTGATGGCGGGTTTTCTCTTCTCTTCTCTGTACATTTTTTCACAGAGCAGGGTGTGATGTTTGGTTAAGCTCAAGCCTGACTCCAGCTGTGAAGGCTGTGGCAGATGTAGGAAACGGATGGAGGTACAGCCCTAGCAGTGTGTCGTGCTTGGGAAAAGAGAGGAATTCCATGAGCATTAGAAGTCATGAATCTCCAGGATTTGTTTTCTAATGATTTTGGTACCTAAAAGCTTTTTGCTGTGGCTTCAGTACTAAATGGGACTCTATTTGTGGATTCTCCAGTGCTAAAGAGTAAAAAGTGTATGTAAGTGAGAAAATTCCCTTTCCCTTTGGGAGAATCAGACTCAGATACAAACCCAGAGAGTATCATGCATCAGAGAAAAACCATGCTATTTCAGATTGCCATGATTTCAGAGATTTGGATTTACTTGCTAAATGACTGTTGCAGAATTAGCTGTCCCAATGGAACAGCTCAAATATGAATCAGTTTCTGAGAGCCTCATTTATTGATGTGTTCCAACAAGGTCTCTTAAAAAAAAATTCAAATTAGGCTATATGGCAGCAAATCTGCATTAATCCCTTTACTTTAAACATTGTAGGAGTGCATCAGTATGGGTGCATCACTTGGGTGATGTGTCAGTATTCATACTGAACAGAAGGGTATAATCAAATTTTAAAGTCCTAAAATGATTGCTACTCTGTTTTAAATAAACAGCCACTTTCTAAAATTAATTAAGTCATGGAATCATAGTATGGCTTGAGTTGGAAGGGATGTTGAAGGCCATCTTTTTCTGGTCCCCTAGCATGGGCAGGGACACCTTCCACTGGTCCCCTAAGGCAAATGTGGATAAACAAATTCTATTGTGAGGTTTGCCATGGGCTGTCAGTTACTGACATTGCTGAGACAACTTGTGACCAAATGAAACCTTTTTTGGATGAGCTACAGAACTTGACTCATCTTGAGAGAATGCAGGCATGGATAATGGGGACCAAAATTCACTCTCCTTGGTAGAGATGGCCCCTGGAAATGAAGGGCTGGAGGTGGCTGTGGTGTGGGTGCTGAGGAAGCTCCTAGGGTCTGAAGGCACTACATTTAGATCTCAGATCCATGTCTGGCTTGTTTCCTTCTCTGTCAGAGCCTGACTTCTCTTAACTCTTTCTGAGTGCTTACTTCATCCTGTTTGGCTTATGGCTTAATCTAGCTATTTTTAGCTAGGCTGTATTTCCAAATGTGCCTCTTGCCTGTGACCAAATGTGGAGTGTCACAAAATAAACCTGGGCACATCCAACATGGAAGTGGGCAAAGGTGAGCACGTGGCAGGTGCTGCTGCCTCAGATCTCAGGACAGAATTGAGGCCTCCTCATGATTGGTTGTGTGTGACACTGAGTGTTCACAGTACCCACCTCTAAACCAGTGGCCATCAATGAACACGGACCTGGATTTAACTTAGAGTTGCCAAGAAAGGAGATTCATCATTGTGTGCTTGCAGAGAGGAGAGGTCCAAGGATTTATCTCATAACTTCCTTTAAAATGCCCTCCATTTGCTTTAAGGCCTTCCTTATTGGATTGCTGTGCTGTTACTGCTTTCAGCCTGGACAGCGTCCCTCCTCCCAGGAGGAACAGGAATGAATGGTTATCCTTGGCTTCTGCTGGAGGTAGCTGTTTTCCAACAATTTGGAATGACAGGAATCAGCATCCAAGTTGTTTTATTTGGTATTTTGCACCAGAATGCCAAGCCTTTGCTATAACATGTTTTCATCTCAAATTATGGCAAAGTCTTTAATTCCATGCAAAGCAACTCTGTAATGTATTGTGTAAATGGAATAATTCAAGAATATTTTAATTATTTCACATTATGAATGATTTACACTGCTAAAATGGCAAGGATATGCAAATAGAAACAAATGTCATTTCCAGATGCCATTTGAATGCATTCCTTTAATGTTTTCAAAACAAAGAGAATGCTTTTGTGGAAGATCAGCTCTGTCTGCAGGAATCACTGCTCCTGCCATCCCTTCCCCTGACAGAACGCAGAGGAAAAAAACTATATGGTATTTGCCTACTGCAATTTCCTGCATTTTTCTTATTTGTCTGATCTCTGGCTGATAGATTAGAAAGGGTTCTGGGTCATCAAAAAAGAGCTCCTTGTTTTGGCAGGCAAATATATGGAGCTATTTTTCATGTTCATCATTATTTCTCTGCATGTTGTTGCCTTCATTTTCCATGTCTGTCCATAACAAAAATGCCAATAAAAATTTGAAGTGTTTCATTTTAGCTTAAAAAAAATAAAATTACATGAGGTGACATGAATTCACCAAGCCTTTCAGCCTTTCACTTCAAGTTGGGAGGGTTGGAGGGTTTTTTTTTGGTTTGGTTTTTATTCATTCACTCAGAAAGCGCAAATCTCACAATTTTGGCCAATTCTGCTCATATCTAATTGGGGTAGACTCCATTTCTCACTTTCACGTTTTCTTCTTCTACTCGTAGCCCTTTGATATACTCATTCCAGTAAGCAGCAAAATAGGAATTTCTCTGGACTGGGATGCTGACTGTGGAGATGCTCTACAGCTTTGCTTGGAATTCTGTAGGCACTGAGCATTAGAGGAAGAAGCTGTGGGATGCATGCTGCTCAATACAACAGTATGTTGCTTTATAGCAGGTTCCAGCTTACATTTAAATCCCTGAGAGGTTTCTCTGTATTTGGACTGAGGCTGAAGACTGTGCTTATTCAAGCAGTTCAGAATTAATGGCATAATGCAGTCTCACTGTGGTTGGCCACTGCCCTAGAGTGAGCCCCTTAGGGAGTTTAAGATGGAATAGTGCTGAAAACTGGTTACGAGAGTTGCCAGCTGAGTTCCTCATGTCCTTTGGCTACCTTACACACACCAAATCTCAGAGGCAAGCTGATTTTCTTTCATCTCCTTGCTCACCAATGCCTGACAAAGTGAGCAGTACTCTGGAGGGTTTTCTGTTCACAGGCACCTTGCGGGGTTGTTAATCTGGTGTCATATCACTGGTTATGTGAAAGAACACAATAGATCTAAAAGATGGGGTTGGAAGCTAAGGATTTTTCCTAAATTACTGCAGTTCTACATTTAAGATTCTTCTGAAGGTGCAGAGCTGGTGATGAGTGAGAGTTACAAGCTCCAAGAGCTGTTGGTAGTTACCCCACTGAGCTGCCTAATCCTGGAATCCATTGCGATATTTATGGAGAATTATTTACCCTCTGATTGCATTGGTCAAGCTCTGGTTTTTGCTTTGAGGGACTAGAAGGGGGCAGGAAATGCCCTTTGGTCCTGTGATTCACCCAGGAAAAACCTTTGCAGTTGAGCTGAGCGTATGACCAGATGACACCATGAGTATTTTTATTTTATTTCAAAATATAAATTAAATATAAACGTAAATATAAAATTTCAACATTTTATATTTCAAAAACCTGTATGGTTTTTGAACTTTGTAAATGAGGAATATGGGAACCCTGTGATGGCTTTTAGAACCACTGCTGCTATAGAGGGATTCCACTTATCACTGGAAACCAGCAGTTGAACATCCTGGTGTATAGTAACCATCTTTAACTATGTTACTTGCTCTCAAGCTGTATTATTTTGGTGATAATCTGTCATGCTGTAATGCATTTCCCCATCTTCTAGCAGTGCTGTAATTATAATTGCTAGGATTAGACTTTAATATTTATAACATAGATCAGCTTAAAATCCCAGTGTGAAACAGGATGAAACACTTCCATATAATTCTAGAAATCTGGTACAAATCAGCTGCAGAAGAAAGGGTTAGGTTGAAATTATTCCCTCCTGTCAAAAAGATGTCAAATACTTGTAGAAAACCTGTAAAGCCATTCACTATGCAGATAATACTCTTTGTATTTGGGGATGAAAGCAAGAGTCCAAGGTGTAATTTTGCCCTAAGGCTTCTTGACCACTCAGACCTCTCCTATTAAAAACATGCTCATCTTCTGGAGATTTCAGCTGTCCAAAGCAATCTCTTAGGGCAAAAAATTCGGGTTTTCCTCAATTTTTTTATGTAACACATCATACCTTTAGTTACATACCTGTCACCTGCCTAAAACTAGTGCTGTCACAGCAGTTACAGAGGGAATTGTCTTGTCTATGGTACATTCAGATTATTATTCTTTTGCACTAATATTTGTGCTCACCAAAATATTCTTTTGCAAGAAAACAATTCTTACAAAACCAAGATGAGATTACATACCTGGATAAGAAGGATTCATTCTAAAGTTAGCATTTAGAGGTCCTTGGAACCTCCAAAATGGGCCCAGACATGAACATTTTCTGGAGATTTTCCCAGAGATATGAGTCCTTCACTCACCCTTCCCCAGAGCACACAACTCCATCCCAGCAGAGGCAGAAGGAATGGTGTCTTTATATTCTCTTGCAGATCTTTATATACAGGTTAGTATTCAAAGGCAGGGTACAAAGGAGTAGAAATCCCATTTTTGAATCAAATCAATGCCAAAATCAAATAAAGAGAGACAGGATTCCACGCAAGGAATATAAAAGCCCTGTTGAATTAGATACAGGTGTCACTTCCAATAGTCTGGGCACAGTCAGCAGATCCAGGATCTGATTTCTAATATATTTCCATTTCACCCAGATGACCCCAGCTGGAGTGAAGCACCACTCACTGCCCATGCATTCATTTAAAGCACAAATAATGACAGCTCTCCAGCTCGTTGTTCTCAGCTTAATGAAAGCAGCCTGCCAAATTCACAGCTGGGAACCTGGCAGTAGTTGTTATGTCACCAGCCCCATTTCACCCATGCTGCCAAATGTGAGGGTCTTCTTAGAGACCCCATCACTTCAATTTCTTTATTAGAATTTCTCATACACCACTAAGTGCATCTTCAAAACACTATATTTTTTTCCCCTACTGAAATCAGACTTGAAAGGCAAGGTTTGGACATACAAATCACGGTACCTGAGAGGCTCAGTCCCTCAGCTCTGCTGTTCCCAGGTGTTGACCAATGTCCTTGGAGTTTTCAGGAGAGAAGCTGGATTACAACTGACCACAGTGAGACCTGGCCCCAGATTTACATCCCTCTGGAATTATGACCCTTGCAGAAATAGCTTTGGACAGGTAATAGGATTATCAGGAGAGAATTAGAAAATTCTGTTCATTAGTTTGAGCCAATGAAGCTGCAGACTGAAGAGAGGTTTAAAGGATTTGGTGCATAAATATAATTGGGCAGGGAGAAAAACAACTGTGTCCCAAGAGCCATCACAGATGGCACCTTGCTATTGCAGAGCCAGGTGTATTAAAAATGCTGGAGATGTACCGATGGATTATAGAAATGGTGTAAGAACGCATATTGGGTGTAGAAAAGCTGCCCTTACAACCCTAATGACCTTTTTGGTATTTCTGAGCTGTGATGGGACTCTAGTTTATAAAAAGAATAAAAGTATTTACAGAAATTATGCTAATATTTAAATAAATTACCCAGTCATACCCAGTTACTCATTAAGCACTGGGAGAAAAATGAAAAAAGGGTGAGGGAAAATTTTGTTCTATGGAAGGCTATAAATGTCTTATGTGGCATTAAGGAACATTCAATTCTAAGCAGTTTTAAATGGAAGGTTTGCATTTAAATACTCATATCTGTGGCTGTTACATGTAGTTGGATGCTCTGCACAGAATCCCAGAATGGTTTGGGTTGGAAGGGACATTACAGCCCATGCCCTAGCATGGCCAGGGACACCTTCCACTATACCTGGTTGCTCCAAGCCCCATCCTTGGATACTTCCAGGGTTCCAGGGGCAGCCACAGCTTCTCTGAGCACCCTTTGCCAGGGCATCTCCACCCTCACAAGGAAAAATTTCTTTCTAACATTTAATCTAAATCTCTCATCTTTTGGTTTAAAGACATTCCCCGTGTCCTATCACTCCCTGCCTAACCAAAATCAGCAAACTTAAACCAGTTAAAAAAAACTTATATAAGAACACCTTCACAGGTACAGTCTTGAGGGTTATTGCCTTATGTGAATATTGAGCATGAGTTGCAATGAGCTTTTGGAATTGTGTCTCTGGAGAAATCACTGGAGTGGCTGGCTGGTTGCTTTGGTTATCCAAGCTTTTGTTCCTGAAACACTGAAAGCTCTCCAGAGGTCTGAATACTTGTTAAGATCAGCCCTCATTAAGCATCATCTTCCTGATGTCAGAAAGGCTGGCACAAGGATAGCCCCTCCTCCCAGTGGGTGAGGATCAGGTTAGGGGACATTTTCACAATTGGATGTTATCACGTCCACAGGAGATGGGGTGCCCAGGAGGGCTGAGAGGGCTGGCCCATGTCAGTCAGGTCCACTGTCCTTGTCTGGGCCCTGGAGAGGCACAGCTGTGCCCTCAGGGCCAGGGCATCCCAAGTACACGACCAGTATGGGCTGGACTCACAGGAGCCAAGTCCACGAAAGGGATGATTGAGGGATTGGAGCATCTGTTGTATGAGAAGAGACTAAAAGAGCTGAGTGTGCTCAGCTTAGAGAGCATCGGGCTCAAGGAGGTCTCATCCATGTCTGTGGATATCCAGTGAGTTGGTATGAGGAAAAGAGAGAGATTCTGGGCAATGGTGCCCAGGGACAAGAAGAGGCAGTGGGCACAGACTGAAATACACAAAATTCCTGTGAACCGAAGAAAATGCTTTTTTACCATAGAGCCAGCAAAGGAGGAATTAGGGAGCCTCTAACCTTCAAGGTTGCCCAGCTGGTGAGTTCTGGGCAACGTGGTCTAACTGGCCCTGCTTGAACAGGGGCTTGGACTGGAGCCCCAGTTTAAAAAAAAACAGCAAACATAATTCTGAGAAAACTAAAATGGCAACACTTTCTTTTAAAATGAGACATTCCAGTTCAGTGACATTTTTTCCCCAACTTCCAGCACTTATGTAGAATTTTATATACAGTTGTTCTTTGCTTGTTTGCCTGGTTTTGTTTCCTGTTTAGCCTAGTGGAAGGTGTCCCTGTGCAAGGCAGGAAGCTGGAATGAGATGAGCTTTAAGGTCCCTTCCAACCCAATCCACTCTGGGATTTCAGGACTCTGTGTCTCTCTTTGCTAAACCTGCCCTGAGTTATTTCCTACCTGACATGCATGAGCTGCCAGAGATTCCAGGTTCTTAATTCCTTTCACTTCCTTATGGACTATCTAAATATCTTTTATGAGATAGTTGTTAATTTTTAATCTAAGATCCCATTAAACTGAGAAGTTCACTTAGCTCACTTCCAAAGGGCAAACCAAGAAGTTTCATTCCCTGTGAAAACATATAAAATCATAGCATTGTGTAGACAGAATTCAATTCAGCAGTGAAATGGCTGATGGAGCTTTACCAGGGCCCTACAGGAGGACACAGGCAGGCAAAAGGAGCCAGGCAGGGAATTCTTAATTATAAACTTGTCAACTTCCAGTTCTTTGAAGATTTAAGCTGGCATGGTTCTCCTTGTTCCCAGGAGCATAAAAAAACTTTACAAATTTCCAGTGTGCCTGTGGAGGAAACCTTTTATATTAGTATGTCCAAAAAAGCTTTGTCAGGCCTAAAAATTACATTTTGAAACAATTTAGTCTTCTCCAACTGTTAAGCTTTATTACATTTTTAGGGTTTTCCCTGTTTTCTCTCTCTCTTTTATTTTTATTAGTATTAGTATTAGTATTAGTATTAGTATTAGTATTAGTATTAGTATTAGTATTATATATTTTTCTCTCCTCCTTGCTTCTGGTGAGATATCACTTCTACAACTTTAGGTTAAAACATGCCCTTAATGTTTTTAATTTAGATTACATTTTCATTGCTAGCAACTGCATTGTACATGCCACAATTTCAGACAAAATATCTGTCAAAAAAATAGATTACTGGTGTTATTTTGTGATAGTTTTCTATCTAATGATGAAGAATTTGCAAGAGTATCTACAAAATTACTGTTCTTCATCACTGGCTCAAAAAGCCCCTTTGTTGCAAAAAGATAGAATAAATCTTGACATGGAAACAGATCCTAAACCAATTAGGAAAACTCCATTTGTTTGCATCCCTGTCATAAAGTTAAGGAAGAGGAGCAATGTATGTGTTTCTCATGCCCTATTTGTCATGGAGCTGCAGTGTCCTGCCCTGTTGCAGGTCTAAGGCAAATTAATGCTTAAAATTGTGGCTCTTTTAGTTGCTTTTCCACTAAAGAGGTCAGAGCAGCCTCCTGCTGTCAGGGAGAGACTGTTCCCACCTTCCCACTGCCCAGCCATCCACTCTCCTACTGTATTTTTCCAGGTTGTGTCACTATCAGGGTGTTGGTTTTCCTCCCGCTGTGAGCCAGTCTCCATCACTCGGGATGATGGCTCCATTCCTGCTGGCAGTTACCTTTCTGCCTTTTAAGAGACATGAGGAGAAGTCATATTCCTAACTGGCCATCCTTTGATATGGGACTTCTGCTCCTTTATCCTGGCTGCCCACCCTGTGTGCCCCAAGCAATGCCAGGCCTTGAACAGCCTTAGCAAGGCTGGGATCAAATGTTAGTGTGCAGCGAAGATGTCTGTGCTCCCCTGTGGGCTCAGAACACCTGAGGTGTGCCAGATTGGGAGCCAGAGGGGCTCAGGCACTAGAAGGTTCCTTTAGGGAGTCATTCCCTTGGTTTTAAGAGTGCTCTGTACATTGAGTTTGGTCTGTTTGCTACCAAAATCTGTTCCAGCAAGGGTCAATGCAAAACTGCTGAAAGCATTTGGTGAGGGGTATAACCGCTTCTGAAGCCCATCGTTGCACCCAGAGAGATGATCCTAATCCATATCCTACTTCATTATGACTTGTCTTCCAGACAGGTTCACCAAGCTTGTTTATTTTCCTTTTTTTTCTCGATCATTTTGGCTTTTCTTTTGCACCCTTTATTTTGCAGTCCTTCATTTTGCACCATTCCGCGTTGCCCCTAGAGGTCGGTGTTTGCCTGGGAAAGCAGAGCCAGTTGCCTGGCGCTCTGCAGTCTCCAACCTTATGTCCTCTTTGCTTCAGAGGGGCTTCCTCCTCCTTCCCTGTGATAAAAACGTTACATTCATCTCTCCTGAGCTTCTAAAGATGTACCTGCAAAGGAAAATGCTGGTGTGTATATTGATACATCATTAGGCTTTGCTACCTTTAACAGATTTTAGAAGATCAAACATGGTATTTTAAAAAACTCCGAAGAACTTGACATTTAGTAAAACATTTGCATATCTTAAAGAGAACTAGAGGATAATTCAGAGTGATAACTGTGTCTGTAGTTATCGTCTTATGTATATTTTATACAGTCATTTGCTAGCTGAGCACATGAAACATTTTCAGGTATGTGCTTGTCGAATGAAGCGCTCCTTCTCTATCCTGACATCCACCCCCGTGATTTGTCAGGGTAGTAACAGCATTACACCAACTATCTGCCAGAGGTGATGGAAGATATTTGGGGAAATAAAGTCTGTAGAGTAGTTTTAGTGAAGGAAGTATAAAAGCCATCACTCAACAACCCTATAGTGTTTTGTAAAGCCTATCTCCTCAAATGTTCTTTACATTAACCACAGGTAATGTTCCTAAATACATTTAAATGTTATTTTAAATTAGTTTCTGTGTGCTTTCACATGGAAAGTGAGCTGAGAATTAACAGTATTTAAATTAATAGTTCTGTGTGTTCCTGTAATTAAATTTGCCTAATCCCTCTTGAAGAGTGACCATTATTGTACAAAAATCAAACCAGTTGATGTAATTTGATAGTTCTTGGGACTCCATTCATTGGGAAGTTTCTATGGAGGATAGGTTATCAATGAAATGATTGTAGAAAGTGTGGCGCACCCAGTGCTTTTGGAAATGTATTCAGCTAAAAGCGCTTATATGTAATTTGTAATATTCATTTTCCCTGCTTAAAGGTGGTGTTTGTTCCTAAAGCATCTTGGCAGTGGCTGAGAGATTCTGAGTGTTGAAATCCTGTTTGTACCTAGGTGTGCTCCCCCTTAACTTTTTATTAAATTAACTTCTCAATCCTCCTTTTTTTTATTATATATTTTTTAAATTATTATTTTTAAATAAGTGCGTAGGACAGCATGATGCATGCTTTCCCAATTTACATCTAGGCAAATGGAAATCGCTCTCTTTCAGCTTTTCTTTGGAATCTGAAGCTGAAAGTGAGCACTGTTACCTAAGGCACTGAAATACTCCCCTTACACCTCAGTTTCTGCTGGTTTGGTGTGTTTAGGCAGCAAATTCTTTCACCAGAACAATGCATAAAGGGTGAGGCTAGGAGCTGTTAAATGATGCAGTTTCTATACTGATTTGTTGCCACATAATGAGACTTCTGTGCATCTTTCACTACTGCTGATAGCCTCTGCTTGCTAACATTGAATGGCAGCTTGGAGTGAGATTAAGCAATTCTCCCTTTGTCTTCTCAAAGGGCTTTACCATGTATGTTTCCACAACAGTGATGTATGACCTTCATTTTGCCACTCCTCAATATGATCATAGAGTTCTTTGTCTTGGAAGAGACCTTAAAACTCATCCAGTGCCACCCCCACCGTGTGCAGAGACACCTCCCAATATCCCAGGTTGCTCCAAGCCCCTTCCAATGTGGCTTTGGACAATTCCAGGTGTGAGAAACGATGCTCACTTTTAAAAATTTCAAAGGTTTATTAAACTTTGATAAAATACAACAAAGGATTGAATAAGGAAGAAATGACAGCACCAGCAGTCTCCGTGACCATCAGCCACATGCTCATCTACAAAATGGCTGATTTGCCTTTTATACCCCTGAGGAGGGGAGAAGTGTTGTGTTGTATTTGGTAATCCTGGCCCCTCCCAGAGCCTGTCAGTCAATTCTTCTCCACCGTCTATTGGTGGAGACAACTTTCTTGCAACTTGATTGGAGGTTAGGTGTTGTCATGCTGCGCCCCCCAGCAACAAGCCTTTTCTATTTCATGCCTTCTCTCTGCATGTCCTGGACAACCTAGGCTGTTTAGTTAAAAAAATACAGAAGGGGGAAAAGGGGACTATGGGGAGAACAGTGGGCATCTAAACAACAAACCACAATAACATAACTATACCTCAATAAAGCTTCTCTTGACATACACACAATATTTATTCCTCAATTGTGAGAGGCAATCATCCCATTACTCATCTATAACATGGGATCCAGGGACAGCCACAGTTTCTCTGTTCCAGGGCCTCCCCACCTTCATATAGAAGATAGATTCATATAGATTTCCTCCTATAATCTAAATGTTTGCTTTCATCTTAAATCCATTCCTCCTTGTCCTGTTACTATAGACTATAGCCAAAACCTCTCTCCATCTTTCTTATAAGCCCCCTTTTGGCACTGAAAGGCTGTAGTAAGGTCTCCCCAGAGCACTTTCTTCTCCAGCTTGAACAACCCCAACTCTCTCAACTGTTCTTTATAGGGGAGGTGCTCCAGCTCACTGACTATTTTTATGGTCCTTCTGGATCAGCTGTAACCATGTCCTCCTGTGCTGGGCCCTAGGGCTGCGGGCAGCTTTGTAGGTGGGGTCTCACCTGAGTGGGGAAGAGGGACAGAATCCCCCCCTTTCCAGCTGCCCACAGTCGGGGAATGCGCTGTATTTCTGTGTTCCAGCACTCATGGCCGAGGATGTCCCATTTGCCACCTCACCAGTATCCCCAAATCCTTCTGCATAGGGCTGCTCTCAATCCCAGCACAGTCTGTGCTGGTACTGATGCCTTGAGAGGCTACCTGGAACAGAGGCTAGACAGAGTTAAAGGAATAAAATAGGTATTTATTAAAAAGGTCTTCAAAGGATACAAGGATCTGGCCAAGGCTACACCCAAGATGGACACCCAGTCATGAGTTTTCACACTTTTCTAAGTTTTGGTTCATTTACATACTGGGGTTAATTGTCCAATTACAGCTTCAGGTTATGATGCCCCATCCTCCCAGATTGCTCTTCTCAAATCAGCGTTGTTTATACTTTTTGGGTCTGAAGCTGTATGGTGTCCTTGGTTCTTGGGCTGGAAAAGGATTGTTTTGTCTAACTAAATTGTGAAGAGAACTTGCTAACACTTTATATGAAGTTCAGAGTTGTATACTAATGCAGTACAGAATCTGAAAAATATGAAAGCTAAAACTTAAGGCGTCAATACCCAGGATTGCCTTGACTCAGGTGCAGCACCCTGCACTCAGCATTGGTGAGCTTCACACAGTCTCAGATTGGTATCAGCAGACAGTGTCACCTAAGATGTCAACAATGTGGCACCTCACTGCTATGGATGAGGTATAAAGGATGCATTGCAGAAATCTGTTGTGAACATGTGTAACAAAATAAAAATATTTTCACAGACAAAGCATCAGGTTCAAAACTGAACAGACTAAACTGTCCCATCAGTCACCCCATTATTCAAAACTTTCATAGTCAAGTAGGGACAGCTTTCATGTGTTTGTTTTCCTTCCCAGGATTAACCAGAGCTCAACACATGGTTCAGTGAAGGTTTTAAAAGCAAATTGGAAGTTTTCCCCTAACACAGTCCATCTTCTGTAGGTTATCATCAGATAATCTGTAGATATTAATTTGTCACATAGACCTCTGTCAGGACGACCCATAGCTGCACCCTGCTGTAGGTGGATATCTGCATCCAGGGTGTCACAGTTCCTGGTATAAAGAGTTTGGAGCTGAACCTGCTGTTTCCTAGAGCCAGGCTGCCCAGCTCCCCCTGCTTGGAATGATGATTCCAACGATCAGAGTACACATGGGTGATGTGGTGGAGAGCCACTCTGTGTGGTAAGTCACCTCTGCACAATTGTGGAATCATAGAATATCCCCCCTGAAGGGACCCACAGGGATCACAGAATTCAACCCCTGGCCATGTACAGACACCCCAACAGTCCCACCTGTGCATCCCTGAGAGCATTGTCCAAATGCTCCTGGAGCTCTGGCAGGCTCTGTCACTGAGAAACCAAGAAGCACCTTTTGGATCTCTCTCCTATTTGCCTGTTTTGAAGCAAACTCAAAAAAACTGTTTCTAACAGCACAGGAGTTCAGATCTTGCTGCTCTCCTTAAGCTCCTTCTCAGATTTCTCTCAGCTGCTTCTCCAAAGTTTATTTAAAGTTGAAAGCCATGGGCAGCAGTGAACCTCTAACTGCCTATGTTAATGTTGTTGGGTTTGTGCAGTTTATCAAGGGCATTTTTTCACCAGCTCTTCAGAGAATCCACCACAGGAGTGTCAGGCTGCTTGTGCAGGTTCTGTGCATGCCAGGTCTGGTGGGAGGTCTGTATGAGGTCTCTGGTTACAACACAGAGAGGAAATTATTATAAAACCAGGGGACGGACAAAAAAAAAAGGACAGAACTTTCCAGGGCAGACACACAGGGGGGAGGAGAGGGATAGTTATTCAATAGGTCCTGATATAACACTGCACATCATAAAGTAATGCAGGGCCAAGCCTGATGAATTTGGAAAAAAGTGGGGAAATAAGGCAGCAGTACACGCAGGTATTTAATCAGCACATAATCACAGAGAGGTCTTTTGAAGGAGCCCTCTGTTGGTCATCAGACCCAGTCTTTTGCGTCATGGAAGAGTTTAACTGTGTAGAGCCGTCCCTCCGGCAAGGGAGGCCCAGGGATCATTATGGCCAGCAGAGAGGTTTCTTGGCAGCTCCTGCACTGTCCAGCTCTTACAAACAAAAGGAC
This sequence comes from Anthoscopus minutus, assembly GCA_013399455.1. Classification (NCBI taxonomy): domain Eukaryota; kingdom Metazoa; phylum Chordata; class Aves; order Passeriformes; family Paridae; genus Anthoscopus; species Anthoscopus minutus. The sequence goes on from VWYI01050098.1 coordinate 29,822, forward strand.
TGCAACATAGCATTGTTGAACTCTGGGAAGCGACATTAAAAAATGAGATAGCTTGGACTCCATGGTTACTGCTTCCCAGGAACTTCTGACCCGTTTTTTTCAGTGGAGAAGTAAACTTGTAATTTTGTCTTCTGGGCAAGAGTCATGGAAAATGTTCCCCAGGACCTGAAATTTGGGGCTTTTTCTGTCTGAGTTTTTGCTAAAGAATCTGGTGCTCAGACGCACATGCTGGTTTATGTTATCCTATATATAGAACAATGTAAACTATATGTATATTTATATGTGCATGTGTATATATACACACATGCATATATGTGTGTCACTTGTGCATGTTTTTGTTCCACATACATTTAGACCTGGCAGAGTGTGACTTCTTGAGCTGCTTCTGCTTCCTTGGAGGAACAGAAAAATTACAGAAGTTTTATTAATTGAAAATTACTTTTCTAATCAAAAATTGCCCTTTTAGTGCAGCGTGTTATCCAAACAGACTGTGTGATCCTAGATAAAGTTTGTAAAGAATTTTTGAGATTTTAGGTCCTTTGTGAGCTCTTTGCCTTGGGTATTTGAGATTCATATTTCTTTTTCATGCATGTGATTTAGTAAAATTCTGGAGTGGAATGACATGCTAACTCTGCTTTTTAAGGGACAAGGATAGATCCTGACGTTCCATGTTACAAACTTTACCTTGAAATGTTTCCTTTATTTATATTCTGTTGTCCCTTCTTGTAGCATGTTGATGTCCAAATTTCCTTTCTTATCCTACCCAAGGGAGCTCTTGGCATCTATGAAGTTTTGGTGTGAGGACCGAGCCAGAGATGGAAGAGGGACTGGGCTGACAGCCCTTGCCTGAGCACCATGGGCCTGCAGCCTGTTTTGAGGACCCAGTTTGGTGTTACCCTGGTGCAGCTGCCAAGTTCTTGGTCCAGTCTCATTCTTTGCCTGGGTTTGGTACCCTGTCACCTGTTTGCATCTCCAGCCATTTCTTGCTTTCTCGGTTGCAGCACACAAAATCATTTTTATGTTTTGGTTGCTGTGTTGTGACTCTGCTCTTTTCTGACTGAAATCTGCTTCCTTGAGGTGAGCTGTTTCTCACAGGGTGACTGTTTTCTTTGTAGCTTTTACCCTTCACGAGGCTCTTAAATCTTTCTTTACCAATACTTTACATGTATATTCCTATTTTGATAGTCTTTAGCTCTCTTTCAAGTCTTCACCTTTCCTAAGGTACCACTACAATAATGGACTAATTACTTCCTTTGGCTCACTGGCAGATCAGATTCCCAAACTCAGGAAGATAGAAATAGACTATAAATAGGCAGTTGGCCTTTTCTGCTTTCCTTGGGCATTTCTGTAGCCTCCTCTGACTTTTCAGAGTTGCTTTGTGGAACCTGCCAGTCACTACCTGAGGAGGAGAATTCCTGCCTTGTCTGGCACTCTGTTAATGGCACCCTGCGCAACAGCTCTGTAGTCTGGCAGATCCCAGATTTTAAGGGATAGAGATTGTTTTCTCTGTTTCTTGGGGCTTTTGCTTTCTTTGTTATTTAAACTAATGCATTTCTTAAATCACAGTTTTGTTGGCTACCATTCTTGCCTGATTTATGTGCTAACATTTTTGTGTTAAGGGCTCTTTCCTTTTTCCATTAGCCTTCAAGGGTTTGGATCTTTTCTTTACCAGCACTGTAGCCTAATCAAAATCATGTCTTAAAATCTTGCAGTTCTAAAAACTTCTGTAAAATAACTTATAAGCAGCTACTTTATTTTCACTATATAAATTTACAGCAGTTAGATTTTAGATGTGAGAATTAATGTTTGTGAACATCTCTCACAAGTTTTATTTCCTAAGCAGTGGGAATGCTGGGAGTGGTATATTCCTCAGAAATGTGCAGCTACAGAATATATAAAAATATGGAATTTAGATGAATGTTTAAAGGCTCTGAGGAAAAAGGATGATTTGAAGGTAATTTCTGAACAATGAATCTTTTACAGATTATTATAAATGGACCTGTCAATATCTAACGGAGGCCCTTCTAATTCAGCTCCTGAAAAGGTTGTAGAAATGCACATAGGAATCAGTCTTGGCACTATTTCTTCCTTTACCAACTGCATCATAAATCATCCAGGGAAATACTGACAATTATTGCTTGGTCCTTATAATTTTATCAGTAATGATTGCCTGGCTAATCACTGTGACTATTTAAACCTCAGGTTCTTTTCCATATAAGAAGGTGATCGCTATCCAGCAGACAGAAAAATTCTTCGGGGCTTTAGTTTTCATATGTACTTACATATTTTTTCTTATCTTTCTGTGGATCTGATATTGCCACGTTGGATGAGCTTACCAGACCTTTTGTCCAAAGAGTTTAATATAAAAATGGAAAGACAGAAGGACATCCATGATCAAGACTCTCATTTGGCTTGGAGTGGGACCGTCCAGTGTGACAGTATTGTCTCTTCTGGCAGTCTGTCATCTGACGACAACTTGCTCAGGATACCTTGGAGCCCTGCCCACCTTGACATTTAGATATTGACAGGAGCAGCCTTTTGAAACTCCTGTGCTGTGTGTAATCCCTGCAGCTGTTCTGTGTTGTTTATAAGTCAGGAGCCTGAAGCCTGTGACATGAGCAATAGGAATTTGCTTGTAAACCAGCTTCTGGTCAGGACATACCAGAGGATATAGGATGCGTGTGTAACATTGTGGCTGAGTGCCCACTCAAACCTCCTGGTCTTTCCACCTAACCCCCTTAGCCTCCTCTGAGAAATCCCAGGCCATGTAATCCAGTGGGGGAATTAAAAGTTCACCAACATCAGCTGTCAGTCAAGAGAAGAATGTGCTCGATGCATCACAGCACCGTCTCTCATTGTCAGCAGTGATTCATGGAGTGCAGCTGAACTCTAGGGTGTCCTGAATAAAATAAATCCATGTAGGGAAGTCTCACCAGGACATGCATGTGAATCTTTGTGTGTGAAGAAGAAGCTGCGTATGAGGGTGGGGAGGCCCTGGCATGGGATGCCCAGAGAAACTGTGGCTGCCCCTGGATCCCTGGAAATGTCCAAGGCTGGGTTGGATGCAGCTTGGAGCAACCTGGGATATTGGAAGGTGTCCCTGCACATGGAAGAGGGTGAAACAATGTCAACTCTGTGGTGCCTTCCAACCCAAACTGTTCTGGGATTCCATGTGAAACATTGTACAGCTGTGCGGGTGTGTTCCCAGTGGAGAAATCCATAGAGGGGTGTGTGGGGTTAATGTCGCACCTTTCCTCTATTGCCCTTGTAACAGGAACAAGAGGAAAGAGGCAAGTGAGATTTCAGCTGTTAGTTACAATCACAGGACATCTGTAGAACCTGCACAGCAGGGCCAGCAGCACCTCGGACTGGGTGTGCTGGGCCAGCAAATGATTTACTGGAGGAACTGCAGAGAGAGAGAAAACCGTGTGTGCAAACGTTTGATTTTTATGGCATAGAGTTCATTTTTATCTCAAGACAAATGCCACTGAATTGTTCTGCAGAGATGTAGCCCTTTACAAGTAATGGGACTTCTAAGTAGCAGTGACAGGCAGCTGATGAGGAAAAACTGTGTGAATGATGCAAGTACCTGAAAGGAGGGTGAGGGAAGTGAAGGCTTAAGGTGAAATCTTGCTTTTTCCAGGTGTAATAAAGAATCACAGTTTTACAAGCAATTTAAAGTAGACTAAACACTTTTAAAAGACATCATCTTCTTTGTCCTTTTCCTACTTGGCAACAGGTGGAGAGTGATCCTGAAAGAAGCACTTGCTGCTTACATGCTTTCAGCAGCCCCTGGGGTCATGGATAACTGGCTTAAATTCCAGCAGGATGATGTAATTTATGTTCCATGGCTGAGAAGACTCATCTGGCCTGGGCTTAGGGGACCACAAAGATGACTTAAAGCTTCCTTAGCATCATGACCCCTCTCTAAGTTAAATGCATCCTACAGCTGTTACCAAAGGTTGTGGTCATTATCTTCTCCTATATTTTTTCTGCCTTTAGGGTTTGTTATGTAGTTTCATAAACTGAAATAGGTGAAGCGGGAGCTCTTGGAAGGACACATTTTCTCATTTTTGCTGACTTTCCCCTAATCTCTCACTGGTAAGATTTGAGAATTGTTTCCAAAGTGGTAGATAAGGCTCTTTCTAGTAATGGAAAAACCTCATTCCCATGTCCCAGTGGTTTAAGTGTTGACCCCTTCCAGACATATATTTTGGCTTCTCTCTGCTACACCAAGAAAACAAGGAGATGAAGGAAATAGAAGAGGCTACTCCTCCTGCTTTGAGGTTCTTTGTGTATACATTTGGATATTTCAGTGGGTTGCTCCAATATAAATATTTAAAGAAAGCAACAGAAACACCCAAATGAAGTGGAGAGCGACTCCAGAGCTGCTTCAGAGAACATCTGTGTCAGGACACCACTTGACTGTGAAGGAGGAGGGTAGAGCATGTTACCAAAGGATGGAAGATGATTGCTAGGCAAAATCACAACCCAGCCTGGCACTCCCACCTTGCTCTCCAGATAGCAGGAAAACAGGCTTGGTGTCAAACTGTAGGGGCTGGGAGGCAAGCCACCAAATCTCCCTCCTTCATTCCTGCTCCTCAAAAATGCCAGAATGGTTTTCCCACTGTCCTGAGCCTCAACAGCTGTGCACACGTGTGGGGAGTCCCTTAGAGCACAGCATGGGGTGGGAATGGAGCCTGTACAGAACAGGAGCACCACAGACTCAGCAGCAGCATCTCCCCAGGATTAAAAGTGTCTGAACCATCGCAAACTCTGTGGGGAAGAGCTGCTTTCCAAAGAAAAGTTAGAAACAGTCCTGTAATCCCTGTACAGAAGCACTGGAGAAAATATTGCCAATGATCAATAAAGGACCACATAATTTTATTTATTTCAAATGGTAGGGGAGGTCTTTTCTAATCATACAGATTCTATGATTTAACACTTACAGACAAAGAAACTTTCTGCTTTCCTAGCTCAAGAGGGCTCAACACAGGGGTTTAGGAATCCAGTGCAAGGAAAAATTTCTATTTCTGGTTTTGTTTTTCTTCTCATTGATCTGCTATGACTTCAGTTTCTGAAATAAAAGAAACACTTGTGCTCTGAAGACATCTTTTGTTTTTGTTTTCTTTTTGAAGAAAAAGTACTTTATTCTCTGAGGTTACCTGAGTGTAGATAAAATTATCTTCAGAAAATTTATTGCAGCTGTCCCAGCTATGGATTTGTCTGGCACACTAGATGAATTCTTGAAGACATGTTATGTACATAAATTTTTTTAAAATAAGCATATTTAATTATCTTTCCTCTCCCCTTTCTATTAGGCCAATTGTCAACTTCTGAACTGGGAAAACCAACTTTTTTTCCTGCTGGAACCCCCTGATCTGATCTGTTGTGTTGATATGGCATAGCCTGGTTTTTGGTAGCAGGGGTGGAGGGCCATGGGGTAGCTTTTATGAGAAGCTTCTAGAAGCTTCCACTATATCCGACAGAGCCAATCTCTGATGGCTGTTGAGATGGATACACTGCTGGACACCCAATTACAGAGGTTGGCAATGCCTTTGTGATGACATATTTAAGAAGAAAATCAAAACAGCAAGCACACAGATTTTTTTTTCCAGGGCTGGTGAAGCGTGGCTGCTGGGGCCCATCCCTGGGATGGCACACGGCAATTCACTATGGCCACCCCCATCTCAGCATGGCCCACAGCAAGCCTTGCCTGCCTGGCCACCCCTACCCAGCTGTGCTGCAGGCAGAAGGGCAGGGGCAGCAGATTCTTCCCAGCACCCTGCATGAAGAGAGCCATTAAACAGTAGCAGCCCTGCGGCAGCCACCACTGCCCATGCAGTGGCGGCAGGGCAGCTTGGCCAGCAGTGGAAGCATGACAAGCAATTTCCCCGACATGGAACCTAGACAAGATCAACTTCTCAGTGCTGTGGGATCTTTCAAGAATCTCCAAATTAGTGGAACTTGTTGACAGTGGTACCTACAAGCAGCCATTTTTCTTCTAGTTAGAGAAGAGGAAGAAATGAGGACATGTGAGGGAAAACAACATGGCAACACCGAGGTCAGTGGAAAAGAAAGGGAGAGGAGACGCTTCAAGTGTTGAAGCCAAGATTCCTCTGCAAGCCATGGTGAGGACTATGGTGGAGCAAACTTGTCCCCTTGTAATGCATGAAGTCCATGGGGGATGCAGAGATCTCTCGCAGCCTGTGGGAAAAGTGCTTGTGCTGGAATGGGTGGGTGGCCCGGAAATCTGTGATCCAGTGGGAGACTCGACTAGAGAGAGGGCCCCTGCTTCCAGAGATAGAGAGAGAAAGCCTTTGCTTCCAAAGGGCAGCCGATCCTTAAAAGACTGTATCCCATGGACAAGTGACCCACACCACAGTTTTGGGAAGACTGTTTTCCCATGGGAGGGACCCCACAGCATAGCAGAGGAAAGACTCCTCTCTATGAGCAAGCAGAAAAAGATCTTGAGTGATGAACTGACTGAAACCCCCACACCCTGCCTTCCTCCACGTTGATGGAAAAGAGGGAAGGGCTGGAGAGTGAAAAAGGTGTTTTAAAGACTTATTTAATGTCTCGTTATCCTTCTCTGAATTTGCTAATAATATAGTAAATTTACTTTATGCCTTTAGATTTGAGCCTGTTTTGCCCTTGAAGTTTTTTTTCTCCCAGATCTTACGACCCCTTCATTAATTTTTTTCCCTCTCCTCTGCCCAGCTGTAGTGGAGGGGGTGAATGAATTACTTTCACGTATACCTGATGTTTGGCTAGTATCAAAGAACAACATCCGTGCTTGCTGTTATTTGCCCAGTTTATGTGCTGAATAGACTTTACAGATTAGAGCTGGGCAGAAGAGAGATATGGTTCAACAAGGTAACTAAAACTTGAAAAAAGGGCGCTTTTTTAGTTAAAATAACATTGTCAATGATTTGCTGTTGAAATTAAAACATTAAAATGTGAATTTGACTTAACTTTTTACTACATGAAAATGTATTATTGAATCTTGGAATCAATGATGCCTTTGGATAACCTTTTGATTTTAACTTTAACCAGTTTTTAAATATTTTACCGTGTTTAAAGTTGAAATTTTCAGTTTAAAATGTCCAGATGGCTTCTAAGTCCTTTCCCCTACCCAGCAGAAATAATCAGCAAATAAAACCAAAAGGTTTCCCATCAGTGATTAATCAGTGCCCACTTGACCTCTACTCCAGGCTTGGAAGGAAAGGACTCACCACTTTCAGTGCCAGCTGGAGCTGGCAATGACTACAGAGTCTGTTATTCACTGGATTTAACATTCAACATCACCCTGAAGAGCAAAACAGGTTGCCCAATGCCTCAGAAGAGATCCCTGCATGGAAGAGATGACTCCATCAGCTGAACTCTCTTCCTTTGTCCGCTTATTTTCCAACTGGACTCATCATTCCAGTGTCAAAGCACCTCTTCAGTTGTGGAGCCCTGGAACCTGTGATGTGTCACAGACATTTGCTGATACAGATGCTGCCTTGGGTTTCTTCTCCTCCCTCACTGCCATGTTCCTCCTCCAGTGTGTTCTTCAGCATGGGGTTGAGTGCACGTAGCCCCGTAACAGTGAAAAAAATGAATCATGACTTATTGTAGTTCTTATTTTACTCATTTTGTTATTTTTCCAGGTTACTGATTCATTCAAATTTCTGAGCAAATTTCCGTGGTAAGATCTAAGGTGTCAAAATGTCTCCCCCAATGCTTGATTATCTTGGCTGCTGTAATTTCCTTTTTGAAATGTTTTGACTGGAAACGATGGTGGACTAAAAACTAATGACTCACTTTCAGAAAATGGGGACTTATTTGAATTCTTGGAATTAGTAGGGGAATATGCAAAGTACCTCTCCACATTTTCACAAGGGTTTAGTGTGAGCAAGCCGGGTGGTGACCACGGATAGGTTTTAAGAGGATGACTTTGAACTCATTTGTTTGAGAGGAGCAGTGTATCCAGGGACAGAAGAGAGTATAAGTGTGGCCTTTACTTTGGTACTGATTAATAAAATGGATTGAGTTAATGAGGTCATTAGTGTTTAAGCCTGGACCGCTCAGCCTAGCTTGTTTGTCTTACTGTGGCACTGCAGGTAATTTGTTCACTGCTCAGCAACAGTTTTAGTAAATGTTTGGCCGTTGCTCATTCTGCTTTATAAATCACCTGCAAGTGATGTGATTACAAAAAAAATCTTTCTAAATACGTGATAGCAGAAGGGCTACTGAGGGAGAGGCAGGGGGAAATCTCTCATTAAATGTTAATGCAACCACTTTTAATATAACTTTCATGATCAGCTAACTTCCTCAAGAGGTGTTTTGCACTTCTTCTTAGTTGCACAGTGATGTCTTTGCTTTCTGGCTGTCTCTTACAGCCTAATACCTTTCTGGCATTTCAATGTAAGGCTCAGTAAAAGATCAAGATCCCTTAGGACTTCCATGTCCATCTTATGTCTTGGCTTTAAGCATAGCTCAGTGAGCTATACCTTAATAAAACTGAATTTATCCATAAAAGTTAGGTTATTTATTTATTTCAGTTTTGGACAGCACAGCTGTGACCAGGAGGGTCACAGACATAATACAGGTTTTTCTGCAGCACTATGTTTTCCTCTCCCAAAACCCGATCTCAGTCACACTTTCAGTAACATCAGCAAAAGAAAAGATTACTGGGGTTCTGGATTCCCTTTTGTCGCTCACTGCCTGTTATGTATTGATACATTTTAGGCATTTTTGGGTGTACCCTGTTTGAAAAAAATTATGCTAATTTGACAGACTGCTTTCAAACAAATAATTAACGGCCCAAATTAACCTTTGACTACCCTTCATCAAAGGCAACGCACCTGAAACCAAACAAAATGGTAATTCTTCATTGTTGCTGGAGTGTCTGTGCCTGACTCAGAAAACATGAGACAGGTGTAGCAATGACCCTTTTTAAATTTCCAGTTTTCTGTTCTGAGGCTGGAAAATTGCCGTATTACATGACCTGTCACTTTGCCTTTGGTGTCAGTACGTGGGTGGTGTGCAATGTCCTGCTGCCCCTTCTTGCCTGCAGGGAACATGCTGGGGACATCTCCAGGGATCTCCTGCCAGTAGTAAGCTCTGCATGGGCTCTCCAGCGTGTATTGTCCCCCTGACACTTGCCCAAGGTGTGTTACCCAGTGGGAAGTGTTTCTGCACTGAGTGGGTCATGCCTGGAAAAGCCTGTGCTGTTAGAGTGGATCCTACTTGCATGAGGAACCTGAATTTAATCACAATTTTCCACAGTGTGTACCAAATTCCTTACAACAGAATAGAGGTTGAATAGTCTGGGACATCAGCCAAAGGGCTGGTTGCTATTATGACAATAAGATGAAGAGAAATTTGCTTTTCCCAATAATTTCAGTCTGCGTCAGATTTCATGTGTTCAGATTCTTCTGATCTCTGCTCAACTTTGCAGAAGGGAGCTTGTAGAAGAGGCTTCTTGCTGGTTGTCAGATTTGTTCTCAGCCAGTATAACAAATTCAGCTTTAATTGTTCTTAAAATCCCAACACAGCCTTGGTAACCAGTGAATTTTCTAGGTGTCTGCTTTGAACAACACCCAAAGAAAGGAAAATTCCTGTTCTGACTAACCTATTGCAGCTGAGGAGTAACAAAGAGAAATAATCCAATGTTCTGGGAATTTGCATGAATTTACTTGATTTTGAACAATCTTCTAATTTTAATCCTTGTTTAAAGCAGAATACACCCTGCCAAACTGTACTCTGGTGAGGGTTTTAGTTTCCCTTTCCCTTAGCCTTTGATTGAATTATTACATAATTGCAGCTGTTTGAATCTGAAACTCAAATTAGAAGGACTTGAAAGAGGGAATGCAGGAGAAGACATGAATACAGAACATGAGGAAGTCAATGTTCCTCTCTGTTAAAAGGGTCTATACTCTAATTTCTTACCCAAATGTAGCAAATCCCATTTTAGTATGAGACCAAATAACTTTTTTTTCTTCACTGAGGAAAAGTTGCAAAGTGCATTTATGGTGCTCTGGCTGCAGACTTGCTGCCTCAAATATTTTAATGTCTATCTTACTATACATATTTAATATTGTGGTTACAATTTTTTTTTCAGGTGTTAAGAGACCCACCGTCCTGTGTTTGCTACTCTTTGAAGTGGGTATTTATTTATTTTCTAGGTGTTTGAGACATCTGCACGTGGCAGATACCTCTTGGAAAGCAGCAAATCTGCCATGTCCTAAGGGTCTGATGACCTGTAGATACCAATTCTCCTGAGCAACAACCTCCTCCTCCTGTCATAATCCAGATAAAATTAATCCTGTCTCAGTTTCCTGGCAATGTGATTTAAAATGAACCTGCTCTATATTCCACCAGTCCTTGCTCCAGGACTTTTTTCTACCTTTATAGCCTCTGGAAGACCTCCTAGCCCAGAAACAGATGCTGCTGAGGCCACCTCGATCATCTTTACTTCGCCTGGAGACACCATGGAGATAATACATCCCACTTGTTTTGATAATTTCCCATTTGTTTGGATAATCTCCTGATAAAATCCCAGAGGAAGATTATTCATATGTTCCCTAGGACCTGCAGAAATTGGTTTTGAAGGAAGTCTAGAGACAAATTAGATGATTTTCCTCTCAAGCCCCTGCCCCAGGGCTGTCCCTTGGTGCAGATAGCAGCAGTTCCACTGCAGCTGCTTGTGTTCAGTGTGAACCCTTTCAGGCCATGTGTCCTTCCTTTGGAAATCAGAGAGAACTGGGATCCAATTTTGTTTCGCCTGCTGCTGATCCAGTTGTGGCTGTCTTAAAATTGTGGAACATTTTTAATGCTAGGTTTTTGTCTTTTTTTAATGAGTTCCTTCCATTTCTGTAGGGTGTCTGTGTAGGGTATCATCTTGAGCATTTACCAAGTGGAACTTTCAAATTTGCTTCTTTGGTAGCACATTTCTTGTCTTCTTCATTGAGACAGATGGAATTTTGTTCAAATTAAGCACTTGAAGGCTGGGTGTTTATTAGTGCTTCACTATTAGACTGAGGCTGGAAGGTTTTAATGGAGGAAATTAGGAATCAACTTCCTTTAGCAATGATTGTCCTAAAATTGTCTGAAGGACTGTTTATGTGATTCATTATGACATTTCTTAGCACAATCTGCTGAAAGAAGCTCTTCATTTCATTGTTTTACCCAGAAAGACAAGAGAATGATATTTAACTATGCTAATTGAAAATCTTTCCTCTTGAATCAAGCATCTGGCAAGTTTTGCCTGGTGGGATCCCACTGGGCTGAGTATGTGTGAATTCACACTCTGAGAATGCATCCACGCACTCGGGGTGGACTGTGCTCATCACTAGCAGAAACTGATATTATCCCTTCATTTTCATATTGCATTCTGAATTTGGTTGCTTAAGTGTTTTGGATAGACTCACAGTGACCTTACTCATCCAAGGAGGTTAATTCTGACCAAGTGCTGGGGTCATGCTGGTTCTGCTCAGGGATGAGAAAAACTCATTTTTCACTAAGGGAGAGGGAGTATTGTGATCAAAATTAGAGATTTCTTCTTTCACAATTTATTCAGTCTGCCACATGTTCAGAGCAAAGCCCATTTTTCTCTGTTCAGCTTATTAAGAAGAAAGTTCATTGTGAAATTCAGTTCCTGATCTCAGTCCAAGTTTTTTTTGTGGAATAATGAAGATACAAATTGGCCCTTCAATTAATGGCAGTCCTTTCCCTACCTTCCATGTAGGGAAATGTTATATATTTAACATGAAATATGTTAAAAACAGATTTAAAATTATGCTTTTCCAGCCATGATTCTTCATAAGCCAACAGCTGTTGCCTGTGCTCTGTGAAACTCCAAGAATTTATCTTCTTCATGTTTTGTTGCCAGGAAGGGAAGTCTGAACACCAAAACAATCCAAAGCTGCCTTGAAAGGGTGCTGTAAAAGGAGAAAATACAGAAAAATACTTTGTCCATGTTTATGAGATTTGATACTGAGCTTTTGTGCCTCAAACACAGGCAGTAGTATAATTGCTGACTACATATATTCTTTTTTTATACCTTATTGGGTGTTCATTTTGTGTTAAAATGAACTTTAATTTTATTTATTTATTTAAAATAAAGAAAATTATGTTATTTACTTAATTTATTTAGTTTACATTTATTTTATGTTGTTTACTTTTGGTGTAGGATCTTTCATACAAAATTATGGTTTTGGAATATCAGCTTTAACTCCCTTTCAAAGTAATTTTTACCTGATGTTGAGAAGTTTTATATTTGATGACTTTCTCTTTTCATTTGTGCAGAGTTACATTCCTGGTGTGGTTTCCCAGCTACTGTTGCCAGCTGGAAACAGGTTCTTCATTTTTCACAATATATTGCTGTATTAAATCCAAATCAGCTGGAAATCTCTTGAAAAGTAAACTAAAGCCATTACTGAGAAAGGTTGTCATTTATAGAAGAGTTCCAAGAGAAATAAAACAATAAACTGAACATGCAATTGTGTAACTGTCACACAGAAAAGAAATGGAAAAGAATAAACTCTTCAGGAGCAGGAAAAAATTCAGACTCTTTAAGAAGTATTTATGTGGACACTTTAATTCTCCACTAATAAAACAACTCTGGTTAGCTTAGAAGCTGGAAATGGTTGGAAGTGCTAAATGTAGAAAGAACAATCAAAAGCTGCCATGATAAATCTTGAACAGTGGTGTTCTTGTGCTAATTCAACATCTAAAATGATAATGTTAATAAAGAACTTGACTGCACAAATTCCAGGGATTTTAATTATAAATCTATTTTTATTGGTTCCTAGCCTGTGAACAGGATGTGTTTGGAGAAGAGGAATTTTGTGTGCTGAATAAAATTGTGGAGCTGTTTATTCTTCAGAGGTAATATTGCCCAAAATTGGCTATTTTTAGGTGCTTTCAGGTCATTTTGGGAGACAGACACTGCATAACAAAAGCAGTATTAATAGAGATATTCCTTCATTTCTTAGTTCTTGTGTGGTTTAAGCTGACACCAATTATAACAATTTTATGAGAGTTTTTTTCCTCATCAAACAGAAGTAATTGTTCAGGGGAAGATTAGATCTTGGGCAGGTCCTTTTGCAAAGGAGAAGTTTCTTTCAGGAATTTCCCCTGAAGAACTTTCAGTTTCATTGGGGTGAAGTACTGTTTTGGAAATCCAACACTAAAGTGGATGGAATAAGTCAGTAAGTCAAAGGCAGAATTGCTGCTTTCAGATGGAGCAGAGGATAAATACCATGTAAGACTTTCCACAGGACAAATTTATTTCAATGGACTTTTACAGTTTCTACTTAGTTGTCTTAATTCCTCTGTTTTGTCACCTTTGGACTTCAGAAAAACCTTGAAATGCCTCTTGTGCTTCTGTTCCTTGTTCTCCACCTTTATAAAACAGGAGTAAAATATTTGCTTATGAGAAACTTTGAATTTTCAGTTGTAAAATGAGTTGGAGTGCGCCTTTTTCAAAAGTTTCTTTTCCATACATTCATTAAAGTTTCTGTTTCACATCAAAAAAAGAGAAAAAGGAAGAAAAAAAAGAAAAAAAATCAAATAAGCAAACAACACTTGAAGGTAACTCAGTGTTACATTTGGCTTCTTGTAAAAACCTCCACAGAAGCTGCTTCCTGATTTCATCAGCTGAAAAGCCAGATAGAATTTTTCTGTGTATTTTCCTCTAATTTCCTGTGGGAGCCACTTCTACTCAGCCTGGTGCCCTTCTCCATCCTGTGGATATCTCTGGGTCCACTCCCCCTCATCTGTGTTTCTTTTACATCTAAAACCTGGAGATTTATAATTTGGGACAGATACTGGCTCGGGAGCATCTTTGGCCATAAATACACAACCAAAAGACCTCCTTTCCTCTCTGTTTTCCCCCAGACCATACCACAATTCTCATGATTTTATTTGATGGCAGTATTTTGCTCAGTCTGGGTAATTATGGAGACTGTTGCAGAGCTGATCATATGTTCCTTTCTAATGAGTTATTCCATTCTCAGAATTCATTTCTCGTATTCATTTTCTCAGTCTTTTATGCCAGCTCTTATATGTCACTTAACCTATCTCCCCTACACCAACCAATGGGGCTGGGAGCTCATTGCATTTCACCAAACCCAAATTTGTGCCTGACTATTAATTACAGGCCAATTTTCCATCAGTACACAAATAAAGGCACAAGATATTTCTCAGTAAAATAAGGACCTTAAAGAAACTGCCATTCCTATGGGACAATTTATCTCTCTGGAAAGGCTGCAGTATGGGGAGGATCCCAGGACAGCTGTGTGGTGCTAATTAGCAATTTGAGCACTGACCTGAGGATGAGAACACTGAAGTTTTGTTCTCTCTGGCTTGTCAGTTGTGTGTGTTGTATTTCAGATGCAGGATGTGACTGAGCCTTTATAAATAAAAGGTCATAAAAATACAGCAGGGAAGCTTCCTTGCGCCAAATCTCTTTAAAATTTTTGCATGTGAAAATTTCATCTTCCATCTAAGGATGCAACAAACATTTTTGGAGTTTTCCTGTGTTCTGTAAGTTTGAATGTCAAGTCAATGTCCTAAGCACGTGCTCTAGATTTTGAGTCAGTCTTGCTTTAAATGTGGCTCTGTGTGTGCTGAGGGAGAAGGATTAAAGAAAAGCTGTGTGAGTGGTCCTTTGGTTACAGTCCTTACATGGACAGTTCATATCCTTACAATTTATACAGGAATTACAAATTCTTGCTTCACAGAATGCTTACTTGTAGAAACATTTTGGAGCTGCTACAGCTGCTACAGAAACTTGGAATAGTCTGCCAGGAGAATACCTGGAAGCCAGCTGGTGGTAGGAGCAATAACCCTGTGGGGAAGCTGTTTTGTCTATAAATACTTAGAACTGGGGTTTTTTTGTCTCCAAGATTCACACATTTTGGTGAAAAGACTGCTTTTGATAAGCTGCTTTTCTGCCGGGAAATTTTAAACATATCCCACTTATTTACATGTGCAGATTTATGGATTTTTGTTGGACTTTCAAATTCGCAGGAAGATTTTGGCTGAAGCATAGCAGAGGTGTCAGAGGCTGTAGGAGGTATTCTCTTCATTGGCCTAAATAATTGTGATAAACAGCAGCAACATAAGACTGGGCTTCCTGTGTTCCAGCGCCCCATATTTATTTAATCTCAATTAATATCTCTTTGATCTTCTGTGCTGCTTCAAAAATGCCATTGACACCAGCTGCTCATGGGAGAGGAAAATTCTAAAAACTTTTCCTTCAGCTGCATTTTCCACTTCTGGGGACTGAATTTGGTGGGTATTTTTCTTGTTTGTCTGGTTTTTGTTTTGTTTTATTTTCTGAAAATCTCTTTTTTTAATCTTTAAAGGAAAAAGAAATGTTGGAGAATTCCAAAGCTTTTTATTTTGTGACTTCTGGGCATGTCAAAAAGAGGCTGGTGAAGTCTCCAGTGTGAGCAAATTGTTAACACTCAATTAAGTGATTTTCTGCCAGAGGCACTGAGGAGCCCAGAAAACAGTAAAGCATGGTCAGAAATGGTGAGCTGTGCCTGAGAGCCTTTCTCCTCTCTGGGCCTCCTCTCCCAAAGTAAAAGGGTCTGATTGATGTCAGGGACTGAGAAAAAGCCTCTCAACATTTGGTGAAAAGGGACTCTGTGCAAGGTGAAATGGAAGATGACCCTTGTAGGGCTGGTCACAAGGCTCAGTGTGGGAACAGAGGGGAAAAGCTCTGCAGGAGTTGGGGAACATCTGGAAAACTTCAGCACATACCAACTTTTTAGTTTCTATCCCCACAAGAACTCAGGAATGTGAGGCCAAGCACCATCATGATTCCAACAGAGCTCAGATGCTGAAGGAAGTGAGGTAGGGCCTTATCGCCATTCCTGTGTTCTGGTCCAAGGCCAGTTCTCATTTAGTGTATGGACAATAAAAAACAGTCTGAGATAGAACTTCTACCTCCTCTGAGGCAGAACTTCACTTCAGTGGATTGGACCAAAGATTTGAATGGGGAAGCCCTTTCTGGGCTTTCTGGCTGGAGGGGAACACAGTGTCTTAACTTTATGCCTTAAATTGCTGCAGGAGAAAAGTGAAGGTGACAATGATGAATATTTTGCACAGTGATTAAAGCCTTAAGGAGAAGTATCTTGAAAGGGCAAGTTGCATTTTACAAATTGAAATTTTGAATGGTTTTAGCAAATTCCTGGTGCCATTTTCACCCCTTAAAATTAATATTTATTAATTTTATTAAAAATAAAATACATTATTATAAATTGTATTAATTTTAAAATTTTAACTTTTTCATATTAAACTTTTTTTTTCAGCTAGCTGGTGAGGCCATGCCAGTAGCCTGCAATCTGTGTATTTCCAGCTGTGGTTGTGCAGTACTAAAATACCAAGGGAAGGTGTTTTCCTCTTGAAGTGGTGCTAGAAAATTCCCTCTTCGTGTAGCTTTTTTCAGTCACTCCATCACCAGGACTTCATTTGGTTTTGTTGTGAGGGGTTCAGTAGAGTGGCTGGGTTGTAGAAGAGATCCTGGGAGATTTGGATGGCTTCTCCTATGGTTGCATGATGGAAGAGGGAGGAAATCCACAGCTTCAGGGAAGGTTTTGTGAGGTGCAGAAATGCAGTTCCTGTGCACAGAGCTCAATGTGTGTTTTGGCATCCCTATGAATGCACATCCCACACTGCACAGGGCTGGGGAGAACCTGCTGACCTGGTCTGAAGTAAGCTGTAAACATCAGCTTTAGCATAGCAGATAGGTGGGCTGGATTTCCAGGGTGGTGCTGGGCTAGACTGAGTTTTTCCTTTCCCAAATTAAAGGCTGAACGTGCAGCTGGGAACTCAGCAGAGGCAGGGAGAGGCTCCCAGGCGCTGCACAGGCAGCACCTGGGGAGCAGGGCAGGCTCTCCCCAGCCCTGCTCCTCACAAGTCCTGCACTGAGAGGAAAAACCCCTCACACTGTGTTCGTGGTTTTGTTTTGGCACTTAGTCTGCGTAGAGTCCTGGCTCTACCTTGGCACTCAGTGAGCTTTGGAAAAACACTTTCCTTCCTCACACATACTCCCTGCAGTGATGCTGCCCTGGAGAGGAGATCTGCAGGGCTTGCTGAGAGGTGTGCAAGTAATGCACCCTGCTTAGGATTAAAAATAAGTGCAGTTATTCAATTATCTGTGAGGAGAAAAGAGAAGGGTGTGAGATGGTGACACAATAAATTGATGTTGCCATGGCTGTATGTGACTGAGTGCATATATGAAATACCTCTGTTGGTGACATGATCCAGCCATGGCCGTTCCTTAGAGCTGCTTTGCAAGCCAGAGTGGTCTGTGTCACTATCATCCCTTCTGTGGGTGGAGAGAGTAAATCAACAGGAAATAGGAACATTCTGCTGCTTTTTCAAAGATTTTCTTTCTAGGGTTTGGCAAGCTGCACAGTGAGGAAATTTACTTTCTACTCATTCTAACTCTCACTCTGGACTTTCTTAATTTATGCAAGAGATAGTTTTGCTTCATCCAAGGTGATTCATGATTGGCATTCTGGTGTTTGTCAGAGTGTTGCGAGGCTCTAAGCGAAAGGCTCCCTGCCTTCCAAGGAAATAGATCCCAGATTCTGCAGAGACACTTTTGAGGAAGAACAGAAAATAGAGAAAGCTTCAAATAGAAAGTATTTTTATGTGCTTTCCTGTTTATTTGGGAACATGAACAGTGCTGCAGGTAGGAGTCAGTTGGAGTATGAGACACAGTTACCTTCTACACAGGCCTGTGAGACACATGAATCTTCTTTCATCCACATTTCCTGCCTAGGTAGACTTCCAGCACCTACCTGGAGCTGATCCTGGAAATAAGTTCCATAGGCACAAGGAGGAGCAAATGCAGAATTAGGTCACCATAGCAGCAAGGCCTCTCTTTTGGTACTGATTCTAGAATAATCTAGAAACAGGGATTTCTGAAGCTTCTTGGTCTGTTCCAGGGCTGGTTGTCTTGGTTTCATGGATGTGTGTTCAGGCTGCAGAGGGGGAAGATATGAGACAATTCAGGAGCTGGTGTATCCCCAGTGAGAGAAAGGCAGGAGATGAAATGGAGATGATGGTTTCTGAAGTATGGACAAGAAGGAAGAAGAGGGTGCAGGTGGAACATGACAGCCAGATTTGGGTAGTATCTGTGGAAAAATACACCTTTCCCATTTCTCTCCAAAGCTTTATGGGGCTGATGGTGTCTGAGGCATTTTTTTCCTGTCTACACCACTTCTCTTCTGTATCCACTATATAAAAAGGATACACCTTCACCTGATTTCTAGGAAACTGGCTTGAAGTTTCTGTCTCCTCTTTTCAGTTTGCACTACTTGGCAGAGTGTGAATGGCCCTACAGAGAAGTTAACAAAAAATAAAGTAGAAAACTTCTCATCCCATTGCCAGCCTTTCCAGGTCTCCAGACTGGCTAATGCATGGCAGCTGCTGGTTTGTCTGCTTGCTTTGGTCCTTCTGTGTCCTGCAGCCAACCTGAGGTCAAATCCATCTGGGTGGATGGGAAACCATCCCAGGAATTATTCAGTCTGAGCCTTGAGTGCCAGGGGGAATGGGCCGTTTGGAAAATACATTTTCCCTGCTAAGAATGAGAAAATGTGTTTTTTCCTTACACACTTGGCTATTCCTGCCTGGGGCAGAGCTGCAGATGACAGAACGTTTTCCCAGCTGTCTTCTCAGATTCCAGCTTGTGGTTTGAGGGATCAGCCACTGCCCCATGCAGAGAAACCCGTGGGCACCCAGTCCAGGGCACCACAGCACACAGTCTGTTTGTCCTGCTCATTCCCACCTTCCCAAAACGAGGCACACCTCGTTGTGGTCACAAGGATCCCAGGGAAGCTGCCTTCCTGGGGGGTGATGGTGTGCTGGGCACAGGGAGGCTGCCAGTGGTGTCAGCAGGGCACAGCAGTCACAGTGGAGTTTTTATTTCTCCTGCTGAATTGCTCACACCCTGTGCCACCCTGTGCTGGCATTAAACCATCTCAACCCTGAAAACAACCACTGAGATGTTTCTTTTTTTCCTTATGGATACCTTCTATTCTGCCTCTGTCTCATTTTCATTGCTAAAAGCATCTCCTCTACATGTAATTGGTATCTGCTGTACAAATGATTGCACTTTAATCATTGCCAAATTTCTGTACATAAAAGAGGAGGAAAGGGGATAGATTTTAATGGCAAACTTCACCCAGAGCATGATCTGAAACCAAAATGTCTTTCCCGATGGCCTTATTTGCATTTTCCCAGGTCTGTTGTTGTTGGAGCACCTGAGTGGGATGATGTTTGTCCACCGAACATGGGAAATGCTGAGCACTGGCAGGGGATTGGTATTTCTGAACAGGATTTCCTGGTTGGTTCAGATTGACCAGGAAGAACTGTGTAGGCTCAGAGAAGCACTACAAATGGGCCAAAATAGGGCAATGCATAAAACATCTCCGATACGTGGAAGTGAAGAAACTGGACTGCTTTCCACAAACCTATTCTAGTCCTCTGACATCCCTTTCCAGAAAAGAGCCATTTATGACAGAAATGTGGTGACAGATGACTTTTTCCCCCCCTACTATTTCAGACGAGCTTTAGAAACACCAAAGCCCAGCTCAGACATCTATTTATATCCTCCAAGTCTGGCATTCTTCTTGTGCTGTACATCCAAAGATCTGCATTTCCCTGCCCTGTCTGGTCCAGGAGATGTAACAAAACCAGGGAGCCACAAGGAACACAAAGGTAAATGTAGGAAACAGTTACAGGTGTAATTGGCCTCACACTCTTTTGCAAAGATGCCTTGCTTCATTTTTTACATTGCTTTTTTTTTGCTTGTTGTTTTTTTTTCATGAAATTGCAATTTTTGTGCTATTTTTCTCTAAGGGGAAGCTTTGAAAAGAAAAAAGAGGTTTTAGATAACTTGCATGTAAGACTGAAAAGGACAGCTTTAATTTATTCATTCTCCATGTTCACATGTTGTATTTTCTGTATGATGAGTTGGTAACAGCAATTAAATTTTATTTTTATCATGACTGTGTATTTTAATAGTCGTGTTTCTCACTGAGGTAGGTTTTACAAAGAAAAGCACCTGATTCCACAGACTGGAGCATCTTTGCTGCCTGAAGAGCTTTGTCTCTTTGGCTTATCTGACCCATCACACACTGCTCAGGATGCATCACTGAGATAAAAATAATAAGATATTGAAACACAGAGCTCATCAAACCACATAATGCCTGCTTTTATTGAATCCCTTTGTTATTCTGAATTAGAGAGAGTAAAACATTGTGTTTTTTCTGGAAGAAATGAGGGTTATCCAGTGATTCCAGCAGAGGAGAGCCAGCATGGAATGAGAGATGCCATAATTCTAACAGGATGAAGAGTAATTCTTCAGTCTGACTTTCAGAATCTTAATTCTGCTAATTAGAAGTCCCTTTTATTTAATGTGTGTTCCTCTGATCAACATGACTGGTATAAGTGAAGGAGAGATCGGGCAATATCACAATGGAAGTGTTGATGGGGAACACAGAGAAAATCAGATAAAGCTCTGGTCAAAACCAGATTTACATTAAATAAATTTGTGGAACAGACTTCAGTTAAATAATTCTGTAATTATCCCATCAGCTGAAGGCTATCCCTTCAGCTATAACCTTCAGAGTCTCATACCAAGTGGAATTGGTTTAATCAGAGCATTACCCTGTGCTGTTCCTTCCAGGAGAAGGGGCTGACAAAGCAGAATAAAGCTGCAACAGATCGGCTGTGCTTCAGATGGAGGATCTTGAGGGAAAAAAACCTGAATTAAGCTGTTCCGAAACAGCTTTGGCTGTGGAAAATATGTTGAGTTTCTCTTTAACTTTTATTTAACCCTAGTATTTTCACAATAGGACAACAACTTGAAATGAGTTTTGTGTGGAAAACAGATTTTTTTGAGTTTTTTTCTCCCTCTCCTTAGATCTCATAAGTTGTGTAACATTGTCATGGTCCAGAGAAAATGCAAGACTTATTCCTATCCATGCATGCCTGCATGCATCCATCCATCTATCCATCCATCTTTGTGTGGTGTCCTTGGGATAGAACTGGTGTGACCGGTGGGTCTGGTGTTATTCCATGCTACACCTTGGGAGCTGAGGAATGGAGAGGAAATTATTTTGGGAGTTTGCCGAGCAGTTGTAAGGCCAGGAAATCAATCCCGGCTTTTGGGGCTTTAGGGAAATTTTGTATCACATATATTGTTACATACCCCGATACTGCCCCAGGCTTCTCCAGAAGGCCAAGCTGCTCTGGAAGTCTCTCTGAGAAACCCTTCTCAGAACTTAGGCATTAAGATTTTTCCATTGCTCAGGAAATTCACATTTTCCACTCAGTCTCTGTGATCATCTCAAGCAGACTGGAGAGCTTCATGTTTCTTTGTCTTTTGCCTTTGTCTTTGTGAACTAAGTAGCAGCACTTGGCTTCTGGAGAAAAGAAGCTGGGGCAAACTTTTTTCAGGGGTGCTCAGCTCTTGTAAATGTATTCTCAAAAACATCATCAGAAAGTGCCTCAAAAGTTGAAGAATCCTGTGGTCACACCTCGGGATAGGGGGTCAGTGACTCTGCAGGTGAGATTCAGCCCTTCTCCCAGGGAATGTGCACCCTGGGAAGAGCCAGGAGAGGATGGAGAAGTTTTTCTTCAAGAAGCAATGTGTGTATGGGCAGGGAGGACCCAGTGTGGCTCCTGAGGAATCCCAGGATAGAGTGTGTGGAAAGTTCTTGTAGGAATAGGAAAAAACCCCCTATTTTTCAACAATATGCAATTGCCAGCAAGTGAAAGGTGCATTTACTTCCCATGGCACATAGAAGAGAAGAGATACAGATTCCTTTCCCTGCTCCCAATGAAAAGGCAGAGTGACCTCCCAATAAGCCAATGGAGCATTTCAGCATGGACATGCCACTGCTGTAGGTGTGCTGTCCTTTTGGCAGCAGCTCCCCAAGCCACGGGACTGGACAGGCACCTGGACACATGCAGAAATGTCCATGGAGAGCGTCCAAACTCTGCATTGTTTCCAGACACAAAACCCCTGTGCCCTCCAGTGGCTGTTCCTCTGGGGGCAATCCAGGGTCCCTGAGCTTACTCTGCCTTGCCTGCCCTCAGCACACAGTGTTGGTTTAGATTTATGACTGACATTGGCTAATTAACATGGTGATCATTTGGAGGTCAGATTTTCCCTTTCCTTTGTCGAGCCTACCTAATCCAAATTCTGGATCATGCTGTCTTACAAAGACCTTTTTTTAGGCCAGGTTTTTTCTTGGCTCACACATAACCAGCTACCCAAATTTTCCAGCATTCTGTTTATTTTTCTGATTCCAGGGGTCATTAGTGCTCCAAAATATTTGTCTTGAATGCAGCTGAATCTAATACTGAATTGAAGAAAACTAAAATATTTACTAAATTTCTAAAGAATAATTTGATATTCCAGATAGACCTGTCTGATTCACCTTATGAAGCACCATTGGAATAAATTTTTTTAAGTAATTCAAGTATTTAACTGAGTAAGATTGTAAATATTTAAAGATGAGTGTTCCACCCAGTGCTGCCTTACAGGTTTAAAGAGTTGTTCCATCAACTATTTCATGAGGCTGAACATACCTTGAGCTTCAAAGTCAATTTTGCATTTGATTTTTTAAAAAATAGCTGCTGAAATAGTGAAAGAATAAGTCAAAGACTATGTTTTGTTTTGGTTTTTTTCCACTTTTGCTCAAAAGAGAATTTATTTTCCTGCTGATGTTTTTTTTTTTTTTTTAAATGATTCTCAAAAGAAGACAGATGTGGTCGTTTGTTGGATTCAAGGCCAAACACTATTGGGAAAGTACTGCACAGGCACTGGACTCTCCTTTACTGCAAATTCAGTCTATTCAGCCCTGTTCTCTCTGCAGGATGCAGAAAATAAGAGATGCTTTTTGTCAGCTGTACAAGCCAAAATCTCAGTTTAGATAGGAGTCAGACCTGTAGAGCCTTCCTTTGGTGGTTGTGTCTTATGGTAGAGGCCACACCTTTGGACCTGCAATTCTTAGCAAGCTTTTGGATACTTTGGAGAGATTTCCTGGGTGAAGACCAGAAGAGCCCAAGAAAGGGAAAACAAGTAGGTGTAAAGGCAAGGGAAGATGTGGCCAGAGTCAGGTGTTGGTTGGTGCCCAGTGTCACCAACTCCATGGATCAGATCAGATCACAGAATATTCTGATGGTACAGAAGAGCAGGAAAATACCCTGGCTGAACAGAGGAGAAACATGACACACAGAGGAAAAATTTCGAAAAGATTCCTCCTTTGTCTGGGCTTGGTAAGAGCTGCTAGTATCTGTTCCAGTGCAGCTCAGCCCATTCCTCTTGTCTCAGTCACTTTCCTTCTGGACCTTTGCTGTGTCAGGGCTTCATCCATCCAGGAGCAGGAGGAATCTCAGGGGTGCAGACGGCCATGGCAAAGAGGATGCTTGGACAATCTCAGGAAAAGGCAGCAGGCACCCAGTGTAACAGGGGAATAGGAATTCATAGGGAAAGCAGTTTGGCACAGGTGACCACATGCTCTCCTCACATGGAGGTGTCAAAGCTTCCCTGGAAAGGCTCCCAGCAGCTTGACCTAGCTGGTCAGAAACATCCCACTGGGGCCCACCAAGGCCTCCTTCTCATTCTGGAGGTCCCATCAGCCTTGATGTTTCCATGGATGTCTCTTTGTGCCTCTGCAGTCAAGGAGAACGACTCTGATCACAGCTTTGGATGTTTCCTCCAGGGAAAAATTACTGCATGCATGGGATTTATTGAGGTTCCTGCCAGAGCTGCAGCCCTCCATTTATCCCATTTATCAAGAGGAATTTTTTGAGTACCTGTTCCAGTAGGATGCTCAGGACAGCCGCTGCCAGCTTGGGACGTGAGCAAGTGAGGGATAAGGACGACAAGCTCCTGCAGTTCTTCAAAGGCGGTTTGATTTTTATTGATTGTGAACCTGCTGCCTTGAACTTTTATGATCCCATTAGAAGCACAGGGTGAGTTCAGGCTTTAAAGGTAAGTCATCTAGTAAAACTACCCATGAGACTAAGGCACAGTAAACAATCCTGCAGCAAAACATATTATTAACTTTGCTGTTCCTGGTGCTCTTTTTTTAAACATTTCTTAAATGGAAACATTTTGTCTCCTGGGAGTTTTGTCTCAGCTGAAGTGCAGTTCTTTGCTATTTTATGACTTAGCCATATCAACACTGATGAGTTTCAATAGAGAGACCAAATAAAATTAAAATTAAGTTTGCAGGTGCAGCTAATACTTTCAGGAAAAAGAAAAATTTTATGGGGTGCTGTGATAAATAAAGCAGATGGATGTTTAAGTTAATAATAATAATAAACCTCAGATTCTGAGAGGGATTGATAGTTTTAAAAGGTGAATTTATGAACTAATAAATGTGTTCACAGGGAATGTGGGGTGGCCTCAGCTGGGGCTTCTTCATCCCTGCCCAAGGCCTTAGGCCACCATTTAGGCTCAGTCACAAAGCTTCAGGCCTAGTTTGAGTTTGATTCCAGGGCTGCATATTGATTGAGACCCAAAGATTCATGGGTTTCTGGGAAATGGATAGAGAGAAAAAGGATTATGAAGCCCAGTTGTGGCACTGTCAAACCCTTTCCCTGGCACTGCTGGCTGATTTCCCGCATTGTGGCTTTTAGGGAGATTCTTGGGCTAGGGGTTGGCTGGTGGGTAAGGCTTTTTGTGTTTGGGTGCTCAGAATGGGGTGGCTGAGGGATCCTAATGAGCTCTGGCTCAGTTAAAGTGGAGAGGAAGTTGGCAGGAATGAGCAATGTCTGGAAAACTTTGATCACCAAAGAAAAATGGAAAAACAGATTCATTTATACACAGCTTTTAAAGTTTTTTGAACCAAGAATATTTTCAATGGATATGGGAGATCCTGAGTCCTGTAACAACAGTCCTGTTTCTCTACACTATATTTTAGAGACTTTGCCCTAGTTTTATGTTGTGTTTTATGGAGGACAGGCTTCTGGATCCTGGCGGAAAGAAGCACATCCTCTAGCTGGGAAAGGTCTCTGGGAGGGATTAAAGGAATGAGCTGTCCTTCCCAGCCACACGCAACAGAGCAAGTAGCTGTGGGTTTAATTTTCAATAGGAAACTCCAGTGGCTGTCTCTGATGGAAGCAAAGCATGGGTCTGAGGGTGTGGTTGTTATGAATAGATTGGACCAGCACCTGTCAAATTATTTGGGTCAAACTGATCATGGCTTGGGGTCGTGGGAGGGAGCAAGTCAAGACTCCTTGGAGCTGAGAATCACTGAGGGAATAAGCACCATTCCATTTCCTTGGGTGTCTTTTCCTCACTTCCAACCAGGACAGCTCTAACCAGCTCCTTGCTCTCCTCCAAGCATAAAAATTTGGCAGATTCCACCCATTTTGGATATTTATTTCATCTGTTCTTGTCCCTCATCAGAAAGTCTTTTATTAGTTACCACAGGCCCTATGATAGGACATTTCCCTGTGATTATGGCTGTAATGACTGTAATACCTGGCTTCTAAATGAAATTTTTTTTAATTTTAAAGTGCACAATGAATTTATTACATACTTGAACCAAATCATGGGAATTCATGGGTATGGAGTTCATGGAAATCTTACACTCCACAACTCCCTGACAGGAAGGTGCAGCCAAATAGGGGCTGGTATCTGCTCCCAGGGAACAGGGATAGGATGAGAGGACAAGGGCCTCAAGCTATGTAGGCAATGATCAGGCTGGACATCAGGAGAGAATTTTTCATGGAAAGGATGGTCAGGCCTTGGAAGGGGATGTCCAGGGAGGTGTGGGGAGTCCCCATCCCTAGAGGAAGACCAAGGAAGGCCTGGATGTGGCATTCAATGTTCTGGGCTGGTGACAAGGTGGTCATCAAGCACAGCTTGGACTCGATGACCTGGAGGGCTTTTCCAATCTTAATGATTTTATGGTTCTGTGACTCCCTCACCTGGGCAAGCCCTAAGGAACTTTGTGGGAACAGAAGAGGCAGTGAACATCAGACCTCCCAGCCTGAGGGCCCCATCTCCACAGAGAGAGTTAGCAAATACCTGGATGCTCAGGTGAGCTTTGTAGATCTGAGCACCCTCAGCTTAGCATAAAACTGTTCTCTTAAGGGGAAATGTACCTAGGAGAAAGTTGTCATCCCTTTGGTTTGGGGAAGGCAGAGCAGGACTGGTTTGGGAAGGTAGAACAGGAATGTTGTATGTGCGCTGGCTGCCTGTGCAGGAACCCTGTGACTGCAGCAGCTCTGGGCTGATGGGAGAAGCATCTGGGGCTGGCTAGTTGCACCCTACAGCTCACCTATGATGGGTTGATTGTGTTGACAAAGGAGGTGATAAAATAGGAGTTCTCCCATGGATTCCTCTGGATGAGAGTGCTTTGGTCATGGAGTCACATGTGAGCATCTGTGGGCAAAATGAGTAGGAGAAACTTCCTCTAAAGCTGGCAGCATCCAGCCCTTGGCAGAGAGGCTGAGCTAAAACTTATCCTAGAAAACACATTTTTAAGTCTGCATGCATTCTTTAGAGAGAAAAAAAACTAAAAAGGGAAGGGAGTGGAGGAAATCCAGAAACAAAAGTGTGTCTCTTGGAGCTTGAGTCTGTGGAAAAATAAAGGGAACAAGAGAAGCAAATAAATTAGTCTGGAGAGGTACAGATGGAAGCATTGACACAAGTGTGTTTTGGTTCCAGCAGGGCTGTAATTTGAGCAAAGAACAGACCTGGGAAAGTTGGACTAACCTTGAAGTTTGGAAAAGCAGCACCTTCCTGTGACTGCTTATTCTGTCAAAGTGGACCCAAGATAAGCTGACCTTCCTCAGCTGACTTCCCTCCCAAACAGTGCTGGAATTGAATTTTTCTGGCCATGGATAATTTCTCTTTTTTGGCTGTTTGTGTCATATTTAAATTTTCTTTCTTCTCCTGGATAAAGAAGCAGTGAAAGGCTGTGAAATACAATACAGCTCTTAGCTGAACTGATGATCCCAACATGGATTGTAATGATTCAAGCACTAGCAATTAATTTTATACAATTAACCCATTTAGTTAATTATTCAGAGCAAAATTAGAACATGACTTTGCTGTCTGTTCACTGACACAATTTCCCAGTTACCAGCCAGAGCTTTGTACATGCTCAGATGTGAAATCTCAGCCTTGGCCACCGAGCAGATTTGAGCTGGCGCAGGCTGAGCACCTGAGTCAGCAGCCCTTTGGGGGCTGATGTGCTAAATACAGACAAAACCAACTGCAATGGGTTTGATCTCCAAGTGGAGCTGTGTGTTTGCCCCAGCTGAACCCAGGGAGGGGTGGGAGCTGCCAGTGCTCTCTCTGCAATGCCCAGCACGATCCATCCAGGATCTCATACACGGCCCTGCCTTTCTTGGTGTGATGGCCTGGACTCAGCTCTCAGCTAGTGCTTCCCAGTGACACAGGTGTCCTCACATCCAAAGATCCTGCAGGATAGCTCAGGAGGGAAGAGGTAGGTGTAAGTCATGCAAGAAGAGCTTTAATTCTGGCTTCCTGCATGAGGCACTGCAGTTCATCCCCTCACTGCTGGGAATCAGCCTTTAACAGGGGAAAACCACCCTCCTTTTGTGTCAGTGTGCAGGAGCCTCTGCTCAACAGGCCCCACTCTCCTCAGCAGCATTTCCTATCACAATCATGAAACTTGGCAGTGGGTCCCAAAGGAACTGAAAGAAAGAACTCTGTCACTTCTCATGTACTTCCATCTCCTGGGAGGCCTCCCCTAAAGCAGGCATTGGCTAAAACAAAAAACAGGCTCTGGTGTATTCTTGGTGCTCTGTTAAATCCACTGCACTGAAGAAATTAAATTTTATAATGAAGTGGTCTCTCATATCCCCTAAAGCAGTGGCTGCAGGAGGAGTGCCTGGCTGAGCTGGAGCTCCTCAATCACTGGCATATCTAAGTGTCCATGAGATTAGAAACTCAGCCATTCTCTCCCATGCAAACCTTGAGCCCTTTGGAAAATGCATTATTTTCAAATATAGGCTAGGAAATAATAAAACTTCCTCCCACTCCAAGTTGCTCCTCTTCTTTTTCATTTTGAAAAGGATGCTCAGTTGTGGGGCCTTAGAGCTCCATGCTAGGCTTTAGAGGCGTTCACTGAAATTAACCATTTACAGTTGGATTCAAAATAGGATACTATGGTTACTAAGATAATGAGGAGAATGCTGAACCCATATCACTGTTGACTGGAGCACGAATTTAGAGGAAATTTTTCAAACAGCCTTGGTCTTGAAAAGGATCTGCTACTCCAGCTACTCTTTTTTTGACCAGAGGAAGGGGTCCTGTGTGGCCCAGCTTATATATTTAGGTAATTTTAACAGATGTAATAATTGAAGAATTGAGTAAATTTTATGCTTCCTAGGGATCTTAATCTGGAGTCATAAAGATGGTCAATATTGCTGGAAATCAACCACAGTTTTTACATGCTGGTGTAGGAAAGGGGAATTTCCTCAGATATCTTGAGGATGATTAATCCACCACTGGTAACTAGCATGTGGCACAAGTGAAATTAACCCTGGATTTTGAACAAGCTATTCAGTGATGCTGGAATGCCAACATCTGCACATCAGCATATCTACTGTGGCCTTAAGAGAGGCAAGACTTCACAGGTTTGGGGTGAGATCATGGTTGGAGAGAATGAATTTAGTCTAAATTTAGCCATCTGGAAGTCTTGTCTAAACAGGGCTAGTATCACACATCACAAACATCTGTCAGTGTGTGGGGTGACTCACCTTGGAGCACATCCATTCCTTACCTACAGCCCAGGGATGGAGCCTGGCTGACCAAACTCGTGAACTTTGGCACTGATAAGGTTTGGAGAGCTGGCTCACACCCACAGCTGAGTACATTTGCTGAGTACATTTCTTCCACATGTTTGGTATCTCCAGGGGCCACTTCTGCTGCCAGGGAGTTGATCTGAGGTCTCTGCAAAACCTCTCTCAAGCAGTGGCTACAGAGTTGCACTTTTATTGATTTAAGGCAGCCTGAACTAAACTTGGCTCACTGGAACAAAAACATATGTTTTGACCAGGGCTTGAACTTTTCCTCTTTCTCCCTGCAGAAGTCCCTCTCCCTGTCTGTGGTGCTCCTCCAGGTGAGGAGCTCAGTGCTTTTAATTCCAGACTGGTGGAAACCCTGTGCCTTTTGCCTCTCTGGCCAGGGGACATGCAGAGAATCAGCTGTCTTGGGATGGTTCTGTTTGAAACTGCAGGAAGAAAGGAGAAAGGGACAGCAGGAAAAGTATACGCTGAACATCCATGCTGGGAATGCATTGCCCATGTGTCTGGGGAACAGGGGCACAGACTTTTCTCATTTCACAAGCTGGCTAGAATTCCAGAGTAGGCTCAACATCTGACTCTTGAGGCCTTCCTCTTCTGTGGGTTCAGGGTAACTCTGTAGTAGGTTAAATTAACTGTCTCGTCTCCCTACCACTTCAGCTGTTTTAAAATAAACTTTCTCAGCAGGAAACACTGCTCGAGGCACACAGCTAGCCCAAGGTGCTTTGTGTTCAATGGTTTCTAGTGCAGACACATAAATTCATTATTAATTACTAATTTTGAATTAATAGCTAATTAATTATTTCCTGCTATTCTGACCCTTCCTCATTCCAGCTGTGGCCAGTGAGAGTGTCTCTGGGATGATGCTCCTCTGGGATGCTCTAGGGAAGCTCCACATGCAGCTCATACCACCAGTTCAGTCTCATTCTATAGCACTGCATTTCCAGCATGTGGATCACACCTCTGGTAGTTCCCCAGATGTGTGTTGTAGGTGTAGTCTGCAATCACAGGCTAAAAATAAAAATCAAGTTAGTTTTTATGGGGAAAAATATGAAATTTCAGGTACTTTTGGTGGGGCTGTGGGAGTGAGGGAAGGTCCTTTTGCAATCTGAAAGGGATGCAGGGACTGCCTCATGTGACTCTGCAAACCACATGTTCTCCTGGTAGCTGGGAAGCAAAGCCATTGATTCACCATCAAATCAGTAAATCTGAACTTTGTAAGGCTGGTACAGCTTGGGTTTCTATAGTGATTGTATTTTTTATAGGGTTTGGACAGGTTTTCCTGTGTTCTCAGACCCCAAAGCTTCTGCATCCATACTAGCAAAACAGCTTGTTCCTGTAGCACTGCTCTAGATCACATTGAGGCAGCCTCAACAGTTTGAAGCTTTTGGGATCTTTTCTTTTCCTTTGTGTGCTTTTTAAAGTCATATTGAGTGGGTTGGATTCCTCTGTCCTGGCAGCTATAGAAAATAAAAGTAAAATCTATTTCTGCATCTACCCAAATCTGCTCCTCTTGCACCAGCTTGTTTTGGTCTGTAATTATATTTAAATACTTGCTTTAAAATTAACCCAAAACCACAAATAAAGCCGACTCCATAACTTCTATCTTCAGCTGGGGAAGGGGTGGGGGGAGAGTGCAGGGAAGGGTAGAACCCCTCAAGTAAAACAGAAATTTAAAGTGTAACAGTTTGAAACATTAAAGTGCATTTCTAGTACCCAAATTTCTTCTTCTGTGTATGTTATTAAGGTACTTAATTTGATAAGCACTGAAAAATAGTTTCCTCCTTCTGTATGCTGCATATTTCATGAACTTTGTGTTTCTTTTGTGTGAACTCTTCTGTGTAAAGTCAGGGATGTCAGGAAAATATAAAATGGCAAATTATGCTTGACCTCAGATTTTTCCAGAAGAAGGAGTTGATTTATTTGTCTGAAGTTATTATTAGGCTAGCTAATGATATTTAAGGAGAAATTGTGGATTTTTTTTTAATCCTCTTCCAATTATATGAAATAATTGGAATTTTCTCTTGTTCCTTGTTCCTGTTTCAGCATCTGTCTTGCTCCTCTATCCCATCATTTATCCCATCTCCATCATTTTACCCCTTGGTTTAATTGGCAAAATCACTGTCAGGAAACACGACATGTCAGCACTATGGTAGAAATAGGTCGTTTCATTAAAAAACCCCCGAAACTTCTATTTTGCAACAAGACAATCTAAAACACTTACATGCAATGGAAAATTTCTGGAAGTAGTTGACCTGTGTTTCTCATCCCTGCTGTATTTTTATTATCACTTTGAAGCTGAATAAGACCTTAAATATTTTGTACATAATTTTATAATTACTTGTTTTCAGAGCTCTCTAAAATCCCAGGAAGAGGAAAGTAGAGATACAGCACTGACCAGGCTGCAAAACCGGGTTTTGATGTTGGCTTTTGACATGGTTTAACTGTACTGGATTGAAGTTATGCATATGAAGTTATGTGGGTGTAAAATGTAAAATAATCTATCAGTACAAATAATATTTGACCTGGGTTACATCAATTCTTGGTCAGATTTGCATCCATCCAGCTTGTTAAATAAATATAGGTGAAAAACTTAACCGTGCCCTGAATTACAGAAAGGAAGGTGACAGGTAAATAAAGGAGGTTATAGTTCACATGAGTTTGCTGCTTTCCCATGACAGATTTGAGGTAATATTAAAGAACATTTTAGTACCTGCTGGCACATAGGGTTATTCCACTGTGGTTTTTATTCAAATTCTTGATGAACAGAGAAGCAAACCTCTCTGTTTCACTTTTCCAAGGGCAAGCAGATATTAATGCTCCATAAATTTCAGTGCCTGTGAGTCAGGCATAGTCAGATACAGCAGGAATGTTACACACAACTTGCTAATCAGTTGTTTAATTAAGGAAAAGTTAATATTTTGTCTGTTTCCTTTGGGTTTTCTTTAGATTTCCTCGGGCTTTTGCATGTGTTCCTTAGTGTCAGAGTTCTGGGTTATGTTTTAAACAGTTTGTATCTTCTGAAAGGATTTGGAAAGAAACCGCATCCTGGTTTCTCTTCTTTCTTATCCATCAGAAATACAAGTTGGGCTGTTCCCAGCTGCTTTTTGGATTCTGAAGAGCTGTTCAACACAGATTTCCTATCACAGGGCATGCAGCTCTCTCCTCTCTGATTTTAGTTTTCATTCAGCACAAGGCAGTTCTGGAAACAAACCCTTTTATCTGGATTTTCAGAAGTGGCTTGTTCACTTTCAGTTTTGGAAGAAAAGCTAGAAAAATTTTGAAGACTGCAGTTGAAGAAAGAAGGGAGGCATCCAGGATGATCTCAACCAAAGAAATCCATAATGGAGAAGGGAGACATGATGTTGAGCTCCCCACACCCCATCAAAAATCAGAAATATGTAATTTCTGAGGGACTCATGGCTAAAGCAGACAGGGTTTTGGTATAAACCTGCCTGTTACCTGCCCTCAGGAGAGGGAGCCACTGGGAATCCCAGTGACTAGAGCAAGTTTTGGAAAAGCTGTCTTGGTGATGACTGTGAGGCTGGGAACTATCCTGCTTTCCAGTCTGACCAGCTGGGTGTCCAGTTCTCAGAAGAGAGCCAGAACTGGACAAGTCAGAGTGCCCAGTTCTTGGATGAGAGTCAGAACTGGGCCAGTCAGGGTGTCCAGCAGCCAGAAGAGAGCTCGTGATGGTGCCTGAAAATAATTGTGTGGTCTTGTTCCCAGCTATGGCTTTCCAAGACCAGGAATCAGAGAGGACCTGTAATTTTGGTGCAGGGAGCTTTGTATGGATTTGGACAATGAAGGTGTGTGACAGTTCAGGGAGCTCTGTATGTATTTGGAAGGTGTGTGACCAGTCAGTATCCATGTAGGCGTGACAGGTGTTTCATGTCCCACAACGTGTAACATGCTTTCTCCACCCAAATGACCTTCCAGATTTAAGGCTTTTCCAGGCTGAACCAGGAAAGACCACTGAGGGGTGGGAACTTTTGATCTTTCCCCATTTGCATTTTCATCATCCCAGAAGCCACTGGCTACACTTTGAGTCACTGTATAAATCCAGGACAGGTTGAACAATGCAGGGCTGAGGAGGTGCCATTGGGACAGCTGGACAATCCTTTCTGAATTAACAGCTGGATGTCTCAGAAGCATTGGAGTTTTTCCCTCAGCACACACAGCTCATGGAGTACATTTATCAAATCACATAATTAGACGGGTCTTCAGAGTTCCATTTCTCTGGCCGCTGAGAAATTGGGTCATTCTCCTGATATTTAGGGTCTCTCTTCCAGCACAATGGGAGATGTCAATATCTGCAGCTGGAGGATGGGAGTTGCAGGGTAAATCTCAAGGGTGAGTATGGTCCCTGCACCTGATCATTCTACCCCCAAACCAATACTATGAAAGGGAGATCAGGACTTCAGCTGCTCAGTCATATTGACAAAAATTATTGACCATGAATTCCATTCAGACCAGTCTGAGTCTGCAATTACTTTTACTATAAATATTTGGTTTTTTTCCATATGTCTCCAGGCTTTCATGTTTGACCTTTACAATGAAGGACTGAATCGAAAATATTCTTTTTAAATAATTACTAATAGTCAACTAGAACTATATGCATAAAAATCTCATATCTACAAATAATTGCAATGAAAGATAAATTAATTGGTAACTGCTGGTTCAGAAGTACCGAAAAAAAAAGTTTTTTCTCTTTTCTGAGAGGGTAAAAATGAGTAGAAATAGGTTTGACCTGTAAGAGCACCTGCTTGAGGGACTGAGGCTGTTTCAGATGTACAACGATAAAAGCAGACAACCCGGATTACTTATAGGTTTGGAAAGTAAAAGTCATGAAGTGACTTTCCTCCTCCCATGCTTCCAGGTCTGAAAAGAAAGTGAATGTCTGGTCCAGATGGTATGAAATCCTGTGCTGCACTTGTGGAAGACTGGCAGGGCAATGGTCCCATTCCAGAGCTAGAAGTACAAATTTCTTTCCATATTGCACTTCATAAATATATAAATGTTATTTTGCTTTGGTTGGTTCATATTCTCTAACCTTGCCTTCAAGCTCCCTATTTCAAACTATTTCAAACTGAAGAGGGAACCCAAAGATCATTCATTTGTTTAAATTCTTTCCCCAGCCACAGTAGTGTCAGAAATGGGGAGCTGTTGGTGGTTGAAATCCATATGTGTCGTTAATTTTTGAGCCAGACTCTTCATTGTGTTTAATGAGCTGTCACTTGTTGATGTGTGTATGTGTGTATTTGAGTGCACTCCATGCTAATTGGAGGCTAAAATCCTACCGGTCAGAGATCACAGACAAAAAACCTCTAAAAACCCACAATGATTCGACATATCCAGAGTAGTTTGAGTTGGGAAGGATCGTAAAACTTATCCAGTGTCTCCCCCTGCCATGGACAGGGACACCTTCCACTATCTTAGGTTGCTCCAAGCCTCATCCAACCTGGCCTTGGATACTTCCAGGAATCCAGGGGCAGCTTCACTGGGCACTCTCTGCCAGGGCCTCACTGCCCTCACAGGGAACAATTCCTTCCCAATAGTCATATAACCATGCCCTCTGGCAGTAGGAAGACATTCCCCTTGTCCTGTCACTAAGGTCTCCCTGGAGTCTTCTCTTCTTCAGACTGGACACCTCCAGTTCTCCAGCCTGGCTCCAGAGTGGAGGGCCTCCAGCCCTCAGATCATATCTTGATTTTGAAAAGTTCTCAATCTAGTTTTTAATCTGAAGTTTTAGTTTTAATCTGAATGTTACCACGAGGGCAGCAGCCCAAACACCATACCACAGCATAACTTC
Organism: Anthoscopus minutus; assembly: GCA_013399455.1. Classification (NCBI taxonomy): domain Eukaryota; kingdom Metazoa; phylum Chordata; class Aves; order Passeriformes; family Paridae; genus Anthoscopus; species Anthoscopus minutus. The sequence continues at coordinate 64,446 of VWYI01050098.1, forward strand.
TGTTTCAGAGTTCAGCCTCAGTGAAGGTTTTTAAAGGCCTTTTTTTATAAAGGGACCTTCTTCTTATTGGAAAAGATTTGCACGAACTGCAGCAGTTCCCAACAATCATCCTCCACTTTCAGACAGTGGTTTTCCCCTTCTCGGCAACACATCAGTTGAGGTGTATCCATGTCTCCACGTTGGTATTTACAGCAACCTTCCAGGAGTTTGGGGTTAAACTCGAGGATTCTGACACCAATATCTTACATGAGGTTTTGTGGTGACAGTCACGCATAAGAATTTTTCTCCTGCAAAAAGTGCAAATTAGGGAGAAAAGGGTGGAACTTCATGTTCCCAGCGAGGATTGTTCTTTTGCTGCCTGTACAAAGGGATGAGCAGTTTGGAGATGTTCCAGTAGGAGAGGAATGGGATCAGCACATCTCCTCTTGGTAAGTTCCACTGAGCCAGTGCAAAAGGCTTCATTATGATTGATGCACAAAAAGCACCCCTTCAGCTGCATCAGCCTTCCAGGGACAATTCTCCAAAGCATGGAAAATTTCCAGGGTGCATCCAGGGTCTCAGCACAGCAGCTCCTGCTGTGGCCAGCTGTGCTATGTGACTTCCTGGGAGACAAACTCAGCCATGCCAGAGACATCCAGCAGGCTTGTCCTTGGGACATGCTTTACCTTGGTGATCTCCCAAACACAAGGTAAAGGAGATTTTTCTGGGAAGTTTCACCCACCAAATAACCTTTGTAATGTGTCTTGGTGTTCACTTTTCCAGGAAATATGTGATAATTTCAACTTTAAGGGCCCTGTAGGAGACTGATGTGAAGATTTCTGTCAAAAACAGCCTCTCTGGGTGAGTCTCCCAATGCCACATGTTAGTCTGTGGCTTTTTCTGCCAGGATCCATCTAGGATGCCCTCCTGGAGGTCATTGTATGTTAGACAAGGATGCTGTGACATGGAACATACATAAGTCTGATTCACAGAGTCGTGGAATAACAGAATATCCTGAGCTGGAAGGGACCCACCAGGATTGTGGATCCTGCTTCTGACCCTGCCCAGATACCCCAACAATTCCACCCTGTGCATCCCTGACAGTATTGTTTAAATGCACCTGGAGCTCTGGCAGCCTTGGGGCCATGCCCATTCCCTGGGGAGTCTGGTGAGTGCCCACCACCTTTTGGGAGAATAAGCTTTTCCTGAGATCCAACCTAAACCTCGCTGGCACAGCTGCAGCCATTCCCTGGGTCCTGTCCCTGTTACAGGGAGACCGAATCTGTCCCTTGGGAGGAGCTGCAGCCTCTGGTAAGCCCTGTCTCCTCTCTTCAGGCTGGTTGATATTGGTGCCAGTGCTGCTCCCTCTGTCTCACCACGGTGCTCCCTGCCCAGCTAAGCCTGACAGCCCCCACACTCCTGACCCCTCTTCCCACACAGCAGATTAAAGGGTGAATGAAAACAGCTGTTTTATCACTGGGAGTCAGAAAGGCTTGGAACACCCAGGCAGCCTGGGAAGTGCCCCTGTGGGTGTGCAGGCACAGCAGTGCTTGGCATAGCAGACACTAGTAGTGTCTGCAAAGTTCAGGCATCTTGCATCAGTCCCTTGGCTGGCTAAAAAAACCCTCTCCAGGAAATCAGGGGTTCCCCTTTTTCCTAGTCACTGCTCAAGCAGCCAGTTTTGTTCAGGAACTCAATACATTTCCCCGAATAATAGGAATACTACCTTTAACTCTCATTTGAAGAAAGGTGGAATGATGAATGGAGCTTCCGCTCTTCTAAAATCCTACTAAAAACTGCATCAGCTGGGTGATTTTGGGAAGCTTTTCCTTGCCTGTCCCACGGTCCCAGATACAGGAAATGAGCAGGTATTTGCTGTTGCTTCTCATAACTTGCTGGATGAAGAGAATACATTAACTTTGTGCAGTGGCAAACCATGGTATATAACATAGTGGAAGGGCTGGGGGACTTTAAACCATATTGAACATCCAGAAATTTCCTTTCAGAGGGTGGTTTGGCTCCTTTATATACAGATTTACAATGGGGGATATTTAAAAAATGGTCCTAACTAGCATTAAGAAACAGGGAAGATTTTCATAATAAATCAGGTAATTCTGATTCTTTTTATACAAAGCATTAGAAAAACTGAAGTGACACAGCCTTGGTCAAACATTGATGTATTTGTCAAGCACCAGCAAACAGGTAGGTACAGAAACTGCTCAAAAGGTCCAAAACACTTGCAATTCCCTGCACTGACTGTTCTGGTTAAGGACAGAGCCAGCGCATATGTTTTATTGTACTTTTACTAGTGTGTAGAACTTGCCGTGCAAGTTCAACACTTGTTGATATGAATAACTTGATTGAAATGCAGATATTAGGGAAGAGCCTTTAATGCCTCTAGGAACAACCTTATCCACTGACCTTACTGAGTCATATGAAGGCAGAGATTTGGGGTTTATGAAACCCTTCCATGTATCTTATCAAAGTTTCAGAAAAGCCAAATAAGTGCAATCGCCAGGTTCAGAACAACACATTCATCAACAAGGAAATACTTCCAGCACTTTATAGAAAGGATATGAAAGACAGAGTAAGGGGTGTGATACAAACCAGTTCAGTGAATAGCTTTTTCTCCTGAGTAACTTGAGCTTGATAACAACCCCATGTGAGCTTGATATGAGGGCTGGTGAGCCATTGTGGAGCTGGAATCAAGTTTCATCAAATTCTTCTGGTCTGTCTGTTCTGAGCCTACAACCTCAGTCAAGGGAGCTGTTCCTAGCAAAGAAAAAGAATGCAAGAGTTTCTGGGCCCCAATGACACTTGTGGGTGTAGTGTGGGCAGCCTCTCACAAAATGTGTTTGCAGCAACTGATGGAGCAAGCATAAACACTTTTCCAACACCTGCTGAAGCCAATGTGTCTCAGACACCTATGACACCCTTTGGGACAGATTTCTCTAGGCTTTTGCTTAGAGACTTTTGCTTTTGACTCTGTTGGTCAAAAATGCCTCTGCTGTTGGCTGCTGAGGTGGATCACATGAACTTTCCACACGGACATTGCTGCAGGGATCCAGTGACTGCAATTCCTTCCCTCTCATGCTGCTGTCAGGGATTTACATACAGGTGCCAGGGTTCAGCATGGTATGCAAAAAATCCGGATTCCTCAAATGTTGAACTAAAATATTTACTTTTTTCTCCATGGATTTAGCTATTGCAAAGCCAATGTCTATCAGAAAATAATGAGTGCTAAAGGAGCAGAGCACCCTGGAAGTTATCATTGGACATGGTAAGACCAGGTAATGTCCCTGCCAAGGGACCTGTGGAAATGGTCAACATGGGATTGTTCCTTCTGCTCTTAGAGACCAGCAGAATTTTTTGGATAGCAATTTCAGCATTTCTTTTTTTTTCCATGGGCTTTAAGGGTTTCCCAGATCCTGTTCATGTAAAAAGCCAGTTATAGCAATGGAAATGTGGGTCACTGTTTGGAATGGAGCTGACCTTTATACAGCTATTTTTTCCCTCAATTGCACAGAAGATGGATGCACAATTAACAGACCACTAATAACTGTGTGACCAGTACTGAGTATTGCAGCATAGGTTAGCACATCCAACCAGTGACTACGTTTGGTCACAGGAAAGGGCTGTAAATCCACGAAAACTGGTGTTTCATTCGTGGAAGCGGAAAGGATAGATGGTGTGTAATTCCTCGTAAGTCACTGGTTGTGTAAGTGTGAGGAAGCTGCTGGCGTGGTCAGCCCGAGGATCCTGGACCTGGATCATATATCCTGCAGAGAAATGGCTTTGCACAAGTGCAGGAAGTCAGCTGTGTCAAAGATTGGTGACACACTATGAGGTCTAAGTGATGGATGCATGGGGCACCCTGTCTGTGCCATGGGGTCACAGGATCACTCGGCCTGGAGGTGACCTTGGGAAGTCCCTGTCCAACCCTTCTCAAATCAGGTCAGCTCTGGATCAGAGCAGATCACTCAGGGCTGGCAGCAGCTGGGTCTTGAGAGCCTCCATGGATGGAGCCAGCCCTGGGAGCACATTGTATCTTTCTCCTGGAATGAGTAGTGAGGGTCAGCCCTCGTGTCCAAACAGCCACTGTAATGCCCAATCCTAACCAATTCCTGAGCTGATAATCCTGCTCTGCCGGGAGAGTCTCAAGCCCATCTGAGGTCTAGGTCTCGAACCCACCTGAGGTCTAGGTCTCAAACCCACCTGAGGTCTGGGCCTTGCATGCACTGTTGTTAATCTGCTTCTCTCTTAGGTGGAGTGAATAGATTCCAGCAAAACTAAAACTACACGAAAATGTTCTGTGTTTGAATAGCAATAGCAAGAAACCCCACCCAAGATAATTTCAGACAGACCCAGGTGAGCTCACAGATGGTTGGGAGTGGAGGTGAGAAGAGTGCCAGGATCTGCTTTGTGGATGTGGCTTCTCTCTCTGTGCCAGGCAAGAGGAACAATAAGAACTTTTCCTTCTTGAGACAACACTTCTTTCCCCCCCTGCATTTCTTTTCAAGACTCTGCACAGTTTAAGAAGGCTGCACATTCAGATGCTGCATTGCATAATTCCTGTTGTCCTTGCTAAAGCCTTAAAGGAAAATCACTTGAATTAGATATTTTTCTCCTTACCACAGGCAGGATGTAAAAGAAAACAGATTCCTTAAATCATGGATGGCTGAAGTATTTTTATTTACTTTTTTAATGGCTGGTTTAATTGTCGTCAGTGACTGGTCAAGGAATTAAATGAAATCCACCTGTTTTCAATGCTGCTTGTGGAATTATTATGTGTGAAGACTGTTTTTATGCACATTATAAACAAAATGGGGGTGATTTACATCAGCCATTGTAACAGGAAGCATTACAGAGTGAAATGAATTGCAACATAACATGCAATAGCTGAAGGCAACAAAATCAAAGTAAAATTCATTCTTCTCATTGCAAGTAGTGCTGTCATTGCTTAAGAAAATTGTGAAATAGTGGGAGAAGTTTCAGGTCTGTTTGAATCCTTTGAATGTGTTCAAACTGACTGAGGGGAAATTTAGGTTCAATATGTGGAAGGAATCCTTCCCTGTGAGGGTGGAGAGGCCCTGGCACAGGGTGCCCAGAGAAACTGTGGCTGCCCCTGGATCCCTGGAAGTGTCCAAGGCCAGGCTTGGAGAAACCTGGACTATCAGAAGATGTCCCTGCTCATGGCAGGGTTGGAACTGCATGATTTTTTTAAGGTCCCTTCCAACCCAAACCATTCTGGGACTCCCATTATATGATTTACTTTCCCCATCCTCCTTTATCTTTTTGCAGGGAACAGACCCCAGGAATGACATTGGCCTTTTCCATTCCCTGGGCCCTTCCCTGATCTCCATAACCTTTCACAAATGATGGACAGGTCTCACAAGGACACCAGCTAGTATTCTGGGCACCAGTGGATGCCACCCATCAGATCTCATGGACTTTAAGGAAGAAGGTTTCTTGAGAGACCCTGAGTCAATTCCCTTTCAACAACAAGGATCCTCTCCTCCTTGAGCCCCATCTCTAAGCTCTGGTGCCTAGAGACCTTCCTGGTGAACAGTGATGCAAAGTAGACAGCATGTCTCTTTCCCACTTGCACCAGCAGTCAGTAAATCTTCTGCCCCACTCAGACACATTTTCCTTGTCCAACTCTACTGCTGGAATTAGAAGAATTAGTTAGAAACCCTTCTTTCTGTCTGACCCAGTCCACTTATCTGTGGCCTTTCTGATGGCACCCCCTGTATGCCTAGGCTGTGTGCCCCAGTCCCTTCCTTTGCAAACTGTCCCTGCTCCTAGCCCTTTGTGCTCCCTCCTCAGTCTGGACCTCAATGTACACCATGCTGCCATGAACTTCCACATCCTGGACGACCAGACTTCCTATTTTTGTGAGAACTTGCTTTAAGTTTTGAACAGAGAAAATGTCTCAAGGCAGAGATTTCCTTCTCTGCTTATTCCTAAAAGCACATTGTGACGCTTGAATTTCTGCTTTCTCATTGTACTGGGGGAGCACTATGTCTTCAGCTTCTCACCCGGCTATTAACCCTGTCAAATAATCAAGATGGTATTTGGATGAATGTTCTCTTGTAAGTGATGCTACTGAATGAGAAATTGCCAGGTGAGAGTATTTAGATCTGCCATGAATGTTTGTGTAAGTGAAGAAGACTAAGAAACTGTCCTTACAGATGAAAAAAATTTTTAAAGTATTTATTCTAAAAGACAGAGTTGAACTCTGATCTGATTACGATGCTGTTGATATTCTGCAGGCCTTGGCAGACCCATGTACATTTTTGCTGTGACTGTAGTGACATTTACATGCCAGGTTTAAGGAGAAATTAGTGACATAGACTAATTTATTTGTATACGTTCTCATCTAATGGATTAATCCATGTTTACATGCCTACAGTGTGAGCCACTCAGTAAACATCGAAACCTGAGGAGAGCACAAGAGTTTGGCCCATGGCTTTGCAGAGTTCCTTCTCAAAGTAAACAGGTCTGCGCTGCTGTTTGGTGCCCAACAGTTTGATTTCCATTGTATGGAAGTGAAGCCTGGCTAAGAAGGAGTTGCTCATGCACTGAACAGATTAAAGGATTAAAGAATTTTCTGTGCTTTGTTGCCTTCCCTCTCTAAAGGAAGGCACTTCCTATAGCTATTTGGTTCTAGTTCCTACAGTTTTTGAGTACATGGTACTTGGACAGATGATTCATATTTTCATATACTTCTAGGCACATATTTATTAGCTCCTCAGATACAGAGAATTGAATCAGTTAATTAATTAAGAAGCTGTGACTGCCCCATCCCTGGAAGTATTCAAGGCTGGGTTGAAAAAGGCTTGGTGTAGCCTGGTATCCCTGCCCATGGCAGATTGTGGAACTAGAAGAACTTTAAGGTAATTCCATTTCAAACCAGTCTGGGATTCTGTGATTTGTGAGTGAGCGCATGAGTTTGAATAGGAATTTAAATTATGTTATTATTTTTGTAACAAGTCTTGTTGTGAGAAAGCGTAGAGCTACATCACTGGTACATGACCAAAGCAAGAAGATGATGAAATCCATCAACAGCTGCTGAAATCCATCCTTATTTCATTACTTCTGATGTTAGCATTTATGAAAGCTCTTTTTAGAGAAGTTCTACTCTATGAGAACTCTCAAAAGCCTATTTTTATTTGAATTGTAACTAACACATGCTGAAAATGTTGGAATTCCCTACAAATTGGAAGAGCTGTTGTTGATGTGCCAGGTGTGACTGGTTTTTTTCTCGACCGTGCAACAGGAATGAGTAAGCAGTGTGGACAACAACAGAGAAACAAAAGCAAGAACTTACTTCACTGGTGTCTGTGTGTGGCAGGGTATTGGTCATTTTTCTAACTCAGAACCCAGTAATTGGTTTCAAAGGTTTTCTCTGTTTCATGCCATTGATGGACATGATTCAGATGAGAAATTTTCTGAAATTTCCCTTGGCAGTTTATTGCACAGTTTTATAGCCTGCCTGCATGAACAATACTTTTGTGAACTTGTTAAGCCCTTAAAAATACAGATCTGTGAAAGTTTTCTGTGAGCTAATGTGAGTTCTGTAACAATGTGACATAAATGGAATTGTGGCTTAAATGGAATGGTGGCATAAATGGAATTTCCTTGGAATATAGTCTTGGGGCTGTTCTCATCCAAGGAGGGGCTGTTTGGCCAGAAACAGACAAGCATCCTTGCAGAAGGAAAGCCCTGCGCTGGTGTGGTGATGGTGTAAGTACTCACACCCCTGCCTTGGAAAAAGCTTTTAGGAGACCAGAATAGTTGAGGTTGCAGACACTTAAATTTGTTGGTCTTCTACCTATGGCAGCAATTCTTATTTGCAGGATTTTGCTTGTGCCCCCATCCCAGACCCATAGAGTAAGGATGATCATATTGACTTACATTTATTTATTAATGAATGAATGGCCCTCCTTCCATTAATCCAATGAGTTACTACATCTGTTTATAATTTGGACTTTGCTATTACACCAAAATGTCGTGCAGCTTTACAAGTTGTGTGGAAAATGTCAGCCTTTTGTTTTAGAATTGCATCAGGTGAGCTGAATAGGCCTCAAGGGTCAGGAAAAGCAATGACTACTCCAGTGCCAGTCACCTTCCAAAAGCCACATGCTCATTTCTGCGTCATAGCTGAAGCTCTGGGCTGACCCCAGAGGTGACCTGCTTTGAGCTGCAGGTTCGACCAGGGACTTCCTGAGGTCCCTTCCAAACCGGGTTTTCCTAAAAGCCAGTTTTTCCCACCAGCTGTCTTCTAAAAAGTATATAATATATAATACATATAATATAAAATATCTAATAATAATATAATATAATATAATATAATATAATATAATATAATATAATTAAT
>VWYI01050098.1:74642-118717 GCA_013399455.1 Anthoscopus minutus
AAAAAAAAAAAAGCAACAAAAAATATCATTGGTGCTTTTCCAAAGTGCTGGAATGAGAGTGGTGTTATGACACACTTCCGGATGCTAGACAAAGAGGGATGGGGCTGTGAGAAGCTTTCCAAGCACTGTGATACAACTCCTGGCTCTCTAAGCCTTTCACAAGGTCTTGCTAACTTCAATCTTGTAGTGTTTTGGCTGCAAACAGGAGTAATTTCACTTTCTTGGGATTCTCTCAGTATATCTGGCTTACAATAAGGCAATTATTCTCTTCTTCTTTACTCTTCCCATAAAATATTTCATTGTGGGTACATTCTTCCTGCATGAATGACAGCATGAGAGAACATTAACAGTTTCTGCCTTCACAATTTTTATCTTTTTTGGTTATTCTATACATTCAATCTCTCTCTATAAGCCAGGAAAGTTACAATTTCACATTATGTAGAATCATAGAATTGCAGAATATCTTGAGTTGGAAGGGACCCAAAAAGCTCATAGAAGTACAGATTTGATGCAATTCAATATAATGTAAGGAGGAACCACGAAATTTTCATCATATTCTGTCACTACCAAGTGCCCCAGTCCATATTTCTCTCTCCTCTACTTTAGTGTAAGTCAAAGATGATTTAAGCAGCATTAGGAAGCTTTACGATTTCAGACAATTTTGGAAAATTTTCCAAAAATTGAAAGGCTTTACACATCCAAGTTGGTCTGAATCATCCTCTGTAGTGCACAGTTCTGTTCACTGACTACACTGTGGAGAAAAGGCTCTATTTTTGTCTTCTGAGTCACAGTTCAGTTGTATTTGCAAAGCAGCCAGAGAAGGATCAGACAGGAGGTGAGCTGTAGGTTTGTCTTCTTCCTCAGGGGGGAAAAATTCCTGGGATTTGTTAAAAGGAGCTGTGCTGGCCCTGACAGACAAATCTCTTTGGGAGAGCCACCAGAACCAAGGGCTGTTCCATAAAAGGGAAAAGAAAAGAAAATAAAGAGCAGGGAAGAGTTGGAAGGCAGAGGTAGTGAAGGGAGAGTGGGAAGCTCCATGGCGACTCTGCAGATGTACTGGGTGAGCTGCCCCAAGGGGGCTGTCCTTGGAGGCAGCTGTTGTTCTGTGCAGGAAGCTGGAACTCCTAGGGGATAGTTGAATGTCCACGTCAAATCTGCCAGCCCTTTCTGCCCCCACCCCTGATGACCTTGCCCAGCTGGGAATGTGGACATAGTGCGACGTCCACTGCTGACTGTTCCTGTTCAGTGACTGCCCACTTTTAAATGTCTCTGCTGTTTATCCCTTCCCAGAGCCTTCCCTTCCTCCACTACCCTCCCTTCCTTTGCTCTCATCATCTCCTTTTTTTCTCTTCTTCCTATGCTTTCCCTTCATCACTCCTGTTCCTCTTCATCCTTTGTTCCATCTTTGACTCTGTCTCCCTGTGATATTTTTTTTCCTACATGAGGAAAGCCACCACACTTTGGATGCTTTGTTTCTCTGCTGAGTTGTGTCTTTCTGAAAAGGGAGCCCATCAAATGGAGGTCTGTGTTGCTACTTTTTGTTTCTGGACCACAAGATCTGCTGCCCTTGGAGGCCTCTGGGCACCAGGATGCGTGGAAGAAGTAGAAGAAGTGATGGCACAGGGCTGACGTTTGAGACCCTTAAGGAAAGGTTGCTGAAATGTTCTCCTGCAGTTGTGGAGCAGTTCCCAATGCAATGTCCTTTCCCATATCCTTCTTCTAGAACATCTCCACTCCAGAGATTCTGGGGTTTATTCCCACACTGTGATGATGGGTCTTGAGCTCAACCAAGTGAGTTCATGGAGCTCTTCCAAAGGCACTGAGCCAAGTAGTGAATGCTGGCCATTAAAATGTGTCTGCTCTGCACAGCCTTTCCAGGAAACTTCTCCAGGTCTTTGTGCCTGCAGAGAGCTCTGCTAGAGGAGAAGGGAGTGTGGAAACACTGCAAAAGGCAGGAGGGAGCAGGGAGCTCTTCTGTCCTTCTCCAGGAGGTGCCTCCTTTGTCCAGGCTCTTGGAGCAGTAGTCAAACACCAAATAATTCAATTTAAAGCTCCACAGCAGTTGGACTGCCAGTTTTGCTGCCAGGACACCTGAGGTCAGCCACACCGATTTTAGGCAGCTGCAAGGCTCTTATCTGTGCTTCTCCCACACTTCCCTGGTGTCCATGAACCCCTGGGTGATATGCTCAACTTGATGTCCTCTAGAGGTGTCCTTTTGAGAGACACAGAGGTGCCATAGGTTTACTCACACTTGGGGTGTGCTGGAGTGAGGTGGCCCTCCCATTGTGCTGTTCCCAGCACCCACAGTCCTGTGGTGGGAACCCCAAGGACCATGGCATCACACATAGGTTTTGTTAATATTCCCAAGTGTCCCATAACTCTGAGATCTTTTCTGACCCCACAGACAGCCTGAGTCTCCCTGTCCTATCAGACCATAGACTGCCCCATTCCCTGTGTGGGGACCACTCCGTGACCAGGCTCTGCTCGGTGACTCCAGCGTTGGGTCTGTGATTGGCTGCATCCCCCCAGCATTCTAGGGCTCTGTTCTGCACCAGGCTCTGGGAAGGAGGGGAGGAGGGAGTTGTGGTGCCATAGCAGAGCCTGTACCCCTCACGTCCTGCTCTCCTGGAGTGCGTCAGTTGTGCCACGTAGGGCTCAAAAGTATGAACAGGTTGGTGTCTCTATCTTCACATGCCTTCACAGGCTGACATCAAACAAAGAGTCAGAACAAACAAATAGGTAGGGCTTTCCCTACTCAATTTAAATAAATTTGGGTTGCTTCCCAGAGGCAGTTTTGCTGTGCTCTAGCATGACTTTTTGTGCTTGACAATAGCTCCACTTTGCATATAGAGAAAATTTTAAAACCTTTCTCCTTATCCCAGTTCATTTGAGGGCAGTATTAAATATCTTAATTTTCCTTAGGCTTTCAAACCCCAAATAGCTTATACATACCATGTTAAACATCTTTTTTTTTTCTATGATAATTGAAGGAATATGATCCAAGTGATGCAATCATATTTTGGCCTTTTGTTTCCTTTTAGGGCATCATGGCCCTGGGAATACACTGTCCAGGTGATGCTCTCTCTGCCAACTGGGCCAAAGAACTCTGCTCCAGGACTAGTGGTAGGCAGGAGAAGATCTGTCATCCTACAAAAAATATTTCTATTTTATGGCAGAAGAGAAATGGAAATTTAAAGTTGTGGGGTTTTTAAATGAAAGAAATGAATTGATGGGGAAAGAATGACCCCGCAACAGTGATTTTATTAGGAGTTAAAGTACTTACCTGGAGGACTGAGGCATCACAAAAGCTCATCCCAAACACTGGCCTAAGAGCCCCTAGGAGAGGTTAAACCTCTGCTCTCTCTGGCAGATGTAGAGGAGGGGGAAAGTCTCAGCTGTGTTTTGACCAACACATTCTTTGTAAGACCTGAGAAACACTTCCCAAGGACACTTCAGTTGAACTTGGCTTGTCTCCCAAGTATTATGTTCCAAAAAAAGACTGATTTGTCTGAAAATTTCCATGGGCTCAAGCTGAGAGGTTTCCTTGCTTCTCAGGACACAAAGGAGATGGAAATGAACTCCAGTTTGCTATGGCGGAGAGGGGGCAAAAGGAGATTGCAGCTCTGGGTGAATGTGGCTTCACACATCCACTCATTTACTCATCCTAAGTCAAATTGAAATGTGTAACGTTATGGAGCAAAAAAACTTTCCCTTAAAGAAGCTTTTGTTGGAGTTCAGGAAGATGGTCCAGCTTGAGTCCAAAGGAGTTTCCTCAGCACTGGCTGTGGCCTACAACATCTGAACAGAGTAATTCCGTCCTTGTGTCTACAAACAGTACAGACGGGTGGAACAAGAATATCCAAATCATTCCATGACCCTGTAACATCGTGTTTAAGGATGGGGGACATTGTAAGGGGATCGTAAATATTTTTTTTACAAAAAAAAACTAATTTGAGAGTAAAATCCCATATTGCTTTTCTCAATGCAGCATTCAGCCAGGTGAACCTCAGCACTTCCCTCCCATGGATTTTTTCTATTGTGTTCCCCTGTTATCATTTATGTATTTATTTATTTTAAAATTGGTTTCACTGCACCTCTTCTAATTTCTGATATCATTGTGAAGTAGGGCTGAAGCTGTTCATTGCCTGACATGCAGTTCTTTATCTCAATAGGTCTGTATTTCCTTCAAACTTTACTTTTATTCATTGCAACATCTCTATATTCTATTCTAAATAAAAAATGTTCTTTCTCTTATATTCTTACTGAAGTAATAAACATATATTCTTGTTTAAATACTAAACAAGAAGCCTAAAAGAGGTTTTATTATAGTATGCAGAAAAGTATTTTACATTATGAAGATCAAAATTTGGAAGATGTTTATTTTAACTTTTAATACTGGATTTGGAGACATGCTCCAGCTCTTACCTAAAAAGCAATAAACAAAAAGCAGCTGTCCCTTTCCCCTGGGAATGGTCTCCATATGCCTCCTTTAAAAGTAGATCTGAGGATAGAACTGGAAAAGTGTTGTCTGGAAAAAAATAGTGGGGGGGACTCCAAGTCCAAATTTTCACATTTTCAAGCTTTTAGATAGATTTTAGATTGGTGAAAATTAGCTCAATAAAATTAAAAATCAAAATTTCAGAAAAGTTGACTTGTATGAACTTGTTTTACAAGTAAATGCACTTTACTTCTTATCACCTTGGAGTCTTGTGCCCTGTCAGGGTAATGAGAAGCAGGGAAGGCGAATGAAGAAAGGGCTTGTTAGGAGACTCAAAATGTGCTGTCATTAAATTAGTTTTGATTAAACATCACCAGTGGAGTAAGAAGAATTTGATTTGAGGAGAATTGAGCCTGGCTGTGAACTGGAAGGTGGGGCTGGCTTTGTGCAAGTCAAGCAATGATGGATTGCTCTGTCAAAGTGTGTGCATTTATGGCCCTTTAATAATAAAGAATCTTAATCATAACCTTCCATGTTGCCTACCCATTCAGGTGCTGATTCATGAGTAATGTAGCTTCTTTTTTAAAGGAAGGATCTTCCTGTGAAAATGGAGCTAGAGGCAAATAAATAAAAATTTTATTAGTCACTCAAGATGATTTACTTGACTTCCAGTTCCCCCAGTAAATGTTGTAGTTACTGAGAATGAGCAAACAGATTTAATGTGATGGGGAACAGCACATCCTTCTCTCAATGTATTTTTTTTTCAGACAAACTATTATGAAATCATTCCTTAGTCTGTCTTCTGGTTCCTGGTCTCTAAGTGAAGAGGACAAAAAATTTTAAAAATAATTAAGATTCTATTTTGGAGTTTGGTCTTGTAGTATCTGAAATCAGAAGTGACAGAATCTCATGGGAACCTTTTCTAGGGAGCTTCCCTGTCCATTTTTGCAATGTCAGGAGATGCAGACAAGCTCTTGAGTTTCTCAGAAGTCAGTTCTAAACATGATACGCAGCTGCAGAAGTGTTTTTCAAATTGTTTTAGAGCACAGAGCACACCAAGGTGCTGGTTTGTGTTGAATCACACTAGCACATTTTCAGTCTATAACAAATTCCACAAGGAAAGGGCTTTGCATCTCTCTTGCCATTGCATTCGCTGAAGCAGGAGGGTGGGAAGTGCAAATGGTGTTTACAACAGCCCAATGTCAAGCAAATCATGTGCAATTTCACCAATGCCACTTTGAACAGTGCCAGCTGAAGGCACTGGAGACCTGGCTGTTGAATAAACAAATATTAAGGAAAATGGTGGTAAATGTTCACTTATTTGCAAAGAAGGTTTAAAGGGATTTACGGGAAATATTTGCAATAAAGGGTGAATGAGGAAGTGACCTCAAAGAGGAAATCAACTTCCTAAAAAATCAGGAACCCTGGGGATTTTTATTCTCAATTCACATGAGAAATGGTATTGTTTTTGCTGCTGCTTTTAAAACATAGCTGTGAAATGCTTGTTGTGATCTTTGCTTGCTGTGAACCATTGCCTGCCCTAATATTTCTTCTATTTAAAGTGATATTTTAACTGAAAAGCCTTTCACATTTGAAACCTCCTTCCTAAGTGATCCAGAAAACCTCCCTGCACTCTGGGAGCAGTGTGGACTTCACTGTCAGACAGAAAAATACCAGAGATGCTTTCAGGAGCACCCAGGAGCTGCAGAAACCAAACCCCTGGGTTCTGTTGAAGCTGAATCACTTTTCAGAGTCTCATCTGTCCTTGAGTGTTCTGATATTTATAGTGCACTTATAGGAGACATTAACTTCATGGATGGTGCTCATATGCTCCTCAAATTTTCTTCAAAATGAGATAAGCATCCTTTTTCTTTCTTCAGACTGAGGAAAAACACATGGAAACTGCAGTTCAGTGTTTTATCCACGTTTATCTACATACTGAGCTGGAGATTCAATTTATAATAGAATGAAAGCCAGAGTGAAGACTATGTAGAAAATCCAAGGTTTCTTACTATACAATAATACCATCTTCCCTTTGGAATTATGCAAAATCCTTTCCTTGATTTATAAAAAGGTCTTCCTCTTCATTGTCAGATTGGAAAATCTTTTTTCCCCATCCAGCCTGGGTCAGTTATGATGACAAATACTGAAACACTCGACCTAGCAAGCTGTAAAAAGACAGTTCACTGTCCAACTATCAGAAACACATCCTGAGTTTGCCTGAAACTCTACTAATTCATTGGACACTCAGAAAATTCAGTCCATTATAATTTTAAAATGTTTTATTTTTTCCTGCCTTCACTGAAATTCTCCATCTCTCCTATAAAAATCCCAGCCCTGATTTATTTGGAATGGTCTCTCCCTCCCTGCCTCTCTGGGCATAAGAGCTCTGGATGTGATGGCATCACCACATGGAACATCCCTGCCTTGTGCAAGAGCTGCTATTTCACCTCTGCGCCAGCTCAGCTAGGATTTGCTTTAATGAATACCTACTACTGCTACTTAGAAACTCTGCCATTATTTGTCTAGGCAACACGCTGGGAAGACACAACTGCGAGGACACTGAACTGTGTCGGCTCTCAGGGCAGTGGTTTGGTGCTGCTGGAGAACAGCTGTTGTTTTGTTGCTCTGTCATGGCTCACTGGAGAGTTTTAGTGCTTAGAATCATATTAAAAGACTTTTTTTGGGTTTTTACCCCAAAGTTCTAGTACTTCTTGTGGTTCTGGTTTCACCTCCCAGCTCTAAGGACCTGCCAGCATAAATTTGGGGATATCCCTGTTAGCTGAAGCCTGTGTGGCTTGCACAGTGTTCCCTTGATGAATGCCTATGGAATAGTTTCTTTGGGTAGATCTTCTAAAGGGGAAAGGAAGATGAGACCATTTGGGGAAAAGGCCTTCCCACCTCCACAGCTGGTCACTGTCCTGGGCATTGCTTTCATTCTTTTAGCAATTTTATGGGGGGTGTGTTTGTGTTTCAAAGGTTTTGGGTGCTGCCAGAGGAAAGTCGACTGCAAACATGATGTTTTTGGGGCAAACAAATGGGTGTTAAAGTTCCCTGTCAGCAAGGCAGGTTTGGACAGGGATGCTCGCACACACCTACATCCACCATGGAGTAAGCCTGGGCTACACCTGGTTACTGCGAGAAAATAAAATACAGAGTAGGAATGCAGCTATCACAGTGCCTTGGAAGGATTTTGGGGTTTGTCCTGAGAGAGAAGCATGAGCTGCTAGTTTGATCTTGGAGGTCTTTTCCAACCTTACTGATTCTGTGATTCTATTAAGTAAAGACCTGAGGCACTTGCAAGCGAGATGCTCCTGGTTGTGTGACACTTAGTGTTTTGCCAGTGCCCTTCTGGTAAGTGTTAAGTAATTTAATATTAAAAAAACTACACACACACACACACACACATATATATAAGGGTTGCAATTATTTAGAAGATGTAAAGTATTTTCAAGTTTTTGTAGATGTGTCCTGCTATAGACTAGACAGAATCATAGAAACCCAGACTGCTGGTTGTTGGAAGGGACCTTAAAGATCATCTCTACCACTCCTGCCACTTCCAGGTGGCAACCAACCTGGTCTGAGCCTGGTTCAGCCTGGCCCTGGGCACTTCCAGGGATTGGTCATTGATCCAGAGATCCTCAGTGGGTATGCAGAGGGTTGGTTTGAAAACAGATGCTTTGAACATTACTTGCCTTCTTCCCACAGGTTTAGGGTTTTCCTGCCTTGCTTTCTCTCTGATGGGGAATGCCTGCTGGATGAAAAGTAACCAGCATGAGTCAAATTCAGAGTGCTCTGTACCCTGCCCTCTCCCAATGGGAAACTGGTGAGATCGCATCAGCTTTAACAGGTTCCCTCTCCCAAAGGTGCTCATCTCTCAACTTGCTCAGGCCACCTCTGGCTCTGCTTTCTTGAGCTTTGGCTTGATGTGAACACTGAGATTTTCAGTGCAGACTCAGGATTTTCAGACAAGAAAATCACAGAATGGAAAATTTTGTTGGATTTGATTTTGGTTGTGATCAGTGTCTTGCCAATACTAGTGAAAGTATCAGGACTTACTCTGTAAGTAAGCACAGAAGTCCCAGATTTTATGCCAATAGGAAAAAACAAAGAGGATCAGAGGAAAGAATTACAAATGGAATCCAATTCTGTTGCTTCTCAGTATGTTATTTGCAAACCGAAATCCCAGATGAAAGGAAGACCAGCACTCAGCTCTTCCCAAGGAGAGTGTTTTCCCCTATGATATTCCTTTGGGATATTGCTGCATTTCTGCCTTGTGTGGCTCTTTTCATGCATTTTAGCAAAGGGGGTAATATGTCTCTGTTCACCTCATTTTCCATATTTAGAGCATAGAGCTACAGGCTGCTCTTTTCTGTCCTATATGCACATTCCTACAACATTTAGGTGTTTTCCTTCCTGGTCTTCCAAAAGGAACAGCACAGATTAGCAATAAGCTTTCCAGCACTGTTCAGTGATTTCATTGGTTCACTGATTTCATTGGGGACAGGCAGGGAATGCGTGAGATCCATTCCCTCTCCAGCCAAGCCACCTGTTCACTTTTCTGGATTGATGCTGAAAACCAGAGGATTATTTTCTTGCAGCCACTTGTTACAGGAAGGCCTCCTGGAATTTGGAAAAGCAGCTGCCTTGGGAGCTCAGTGTAGAGGTCTGCTCAGCTCAGCTCAGGTGCAGAATTCAGTCTGGTCAGGTGCCTGCAGGGTTCCAACTCAGCGCAGCTAAGGAACTCCTATGCAGTGAGCAGAGTGCGAGTTATGCTGAGGAAAGCCTTTGGCAGGGATGGGAGGTGACCTGCTCCCAAAGCATGGAGTTCTCGGAGCTCCCATGAGCCTAGATGGACTTCCTGTGGACCCCCCCTCCTTTATCACACTGCCTAGGGTGAAACAGTTCCTCAACCGAGGCTGGGGAGCAAGAATTTGGCAGGGCAGGTTTCCTCTGGGGAACATTCTTGTCTTTTGTGTCATCAGGACATGCCCCTGCTCAGAGGGAAGGAGGAGCTCCTCCTCGATCAAACTGTGTCAGCCATCATGCTCAAATCCATTTGGGCTAGGCCTTCCCTAATTAGGGCAGCAGTCACCCAGATCACCTTCTCCATGGATGATCCTGCAGCTGTCTCATCACTGCCCATCGTCTCCCACTGAAACCACCAACCTTGTCTTCACTCCTCCCTTGCTCAGCTTCAACCCCAAACGGGGAAGTGGCAATTCACCTGTGGGGATAATGAGCTGACTAGACGTCAAAGGAAAAAAGCCCCACATATGGTCTGCACCTGCCCCTATTCACCCACAGCCTGGAGAGGCATTGAAGTGATGCTTTTGCAAGGGTCCTCAGGACGCTGAATTTTTGGGACTGAAGATGGACTCTAAAGTGATGAGGACTGAGTGATGAGGATAATTGCTGGAGGTGTTTAGGTGCCTGGGTACAGGAGGAATGCAAAGGAACTGCACGTCTGTGAAGATGGAAACAAGCTCCAAAGCAGAGGCACAACTGTCACATTCATGGCTGGAGAGTTGTTAGGAATGTGGCCTGTGGGACAGTGGAATGAGCTTGGACCAAAGAGGACTTTGGGTGGCTGGAAGAAAGGTGACTGGGTGAAGTACTGTGGCTCTGGGGTTGGTCTCTAGGCAGAGGCTGTGAGAGGACAGGGCACCAATATTAAGATGGGGGAATACTGGGGACAGTCAGCAGTGGGATGATTGAGGAGGACTGAGGTGACATTTGGTCAGAGGCTGGTGCAGGTGGTGAGTGACAGGCGGTATAGTGATCCCCTGGGATATCTCCTTCCCAGCTTCCCCTCATTTCTCACCAGAGATGAAAATGTAGGGAAGAGGCTGAGTGGTCTCAAAGATGCTCACTGCAAGAGAGACACATTGTCCAAGCTCCTGCTCCAGCTTTCAGGAAGCACAGCCCTGCTCTGGTCTAGTGCTTACTTGCATCCCAAAGCAGTTTCCCCTTCAGGAGAACGTCAAGCATGAAAGTAAACAGCTCTGGGCTGTTCTAGCATGGGAAAAAGGAAGAGAGGAAGGGAAGTCAGTTACACCAAGGTTGGTGTTGTGCAACTCCAATATTGTGCTTTCCCTTTGAAGCTGCCTGGGCAGTGCTGGCATCTCTGCTGTAGATATGAGGAGCTGGCTCCTCTAGGGATGGAACAGTGAAACCCCTTTTCACTTGAGGCCAAAGGGAAAAAAAATTACTCCATCTGGGCAATTCAAACTACAGGCAGCTTGGGTTTGACACATCAGAGAATTTATTACTGCTAGTAATGCCCTGTAATTTTCCATGTAATCAATTAAAGAACTGTTCCATCCTAAATACTGAAGAAGGAAAACACAAACAAAAGAACCCATCAAGGTAATGTTTTTGATTTATTTATATAAACAATTGCATTTTAACAACATTGTTGTCCTACAAAAATAAAGTGAAAAACAATTCACAGAATTTTAAATAAATAATCTCAAACATTCACATCTAGTACAAAGTACAAACTGCAAAGTACAAAACACACAGGGTGCACAGGAATCCTTGCTGAAGCAGCCTGTAACTTAACTCAAGTGAGATGGTCTGAGGAATTCCTCTGTATGTACTCCAAAATAACTCGATCTGTCCAGACTTGCCTCCCTTTGACTCTCTGCCAAACCCTATTCCTGGGTTAATGGCACATGGGTTGCTCTGAAGGGTGCCCAGAGTTGGATCGTATGGACAATTTGCATGTGGAACAAGTGTCCGAGCAGTGTTCACTTAGCACATACAGTACTGACCACCTTTGGATACAAGGGGAGAGAAGTTTTCCTTTCTTCATGCTTCAGAGAAAGGAAAACAAATGCCCTTCTTGCTCCCACAGCATCCATACCAAGGTCCACATAAGTCACTGGAATCAATGACTGCAGGAGAGTTTTGTCCTGCTGTTCATGGTCACAATTACAGACCTACCCAGCATGAGGCATGACTGGCTTTACACAAATCCATGGAAACAGAAGCCACAGACAAATAACACTGCTGCCAGAGCTGGTACAATGCACAAGCCTCTACAAGTGCTTGAGAGTTCAGATGAAATAGAAAACTCAAGTCCTTTTCCACAAGTAGTCAAGGAATTTTGGGCAGGGGAACAGAATACTCGGTTGCTGCTCTAGTCCAGTCTGAAGTGACATTTTCTTTTTCCCTATGGTTCCCCAGCTGCTTTTATGGGAAGATCATCTTCTACATTTCCTCTCTAGAAATTAAAAAAAGATACCCTTACATGCAAAGTCTTAAGTCCTATACAAGATCCTGTGTAATGTTTGTGCCCAGATGCGACTAGATATTTTACTGCTGGATTAGGACAAATATGTCTAGGAGATTTTGTGCTGGCCAGTTTTAAAGGAGCTTAAGCCACTTACTTAAAATACCTCTGTTTATAAATTATAAATAAAGCATTATCCCTCCTCCACGTCCCCAACAAATAGAAGTACAAGTTGCATGTACAGCTTGTGCACACAGACAGAACTACCTCCTGTGCCAGGAAGTGCTGCTGAATCTATTGTGCTCAGCTCTCTGTATTTACAGAGCTGCTCAGTCTACAGACCTCCTGTTCTTGGGAGCACAAAGCCACAGCACACTCTAAATCCAGCTATACTGTCTGCCTGTCCTTAGAGTAACCGACATTAAAATTACATTATCAAGTAGACCAGAGAACTACAGCTATGAAAAGAATCCCAGTGCCTTAGGCTAAGTTTAAGACTCCCCAGTTACATAATAAAAACATCCCTATCCAAATGCAAGCAGCCTTGTATTGCAGCCTGAGATTTAGTTACTGCTCAGTATCTCGTTCTGACCCCCTTACACAATGAATACATCTGCCATACTTCCTTCAAAAAGAAGTAGAATTCAGGAAAAGTACCATTTTCTTTAAATATCTAAAACATTAAAAACATTTTTTTAAAAGTCGTAAAAAATTTTCTTTAAATATTTAAAATATTAAAAACATATTTTTAAAAGGTTATAGAAAAAATTTACTTTTATCTAAATGTGGATTTGCACATAAGAGACAATAAGTTATGACACAAAATGCCCTATCTGCAGTGAGGGAGAGGTAGTATCAACAACAAATGCAATGCATTTTCTGACCTTACATAAAGAAGTGAGTCTCAAGTATTTTTTTTGGTTGATTTTTTGAGTGCTCATACGAAATCCATAATCTCTTCTGGCAGTTTTCATTAAATCAGATTTTTCTTGTACTTTTAGGTCAATAGCTGCTTTCAAGCTGCTGAGAAAAAAACTTGTTTTTGTAATATGTGACCTAGGAAAACTGCCAGACAGAGTCACCACCACTCCCCTCCATCAAGTATTAAAACAGTAGTAAAAAGAAGATGGAACCTTTATCCACTTTGGAATACATTGTTCTGTTACAGAAG
The DNA here is from genome assembly GCA_013399455.1 of Anthoscopus minutus. Taxonomy (NCBI): domain Eukaryota; kingdom Metazoa; phylum Chordata; class Aves; order Passeriformes; family Paridae; genus Anthoscopus; species Anthoscopus minutus. The sequence goes on from VWYI01050098.1 coordinate 87,489, forward strand.
ATTTTAAACAAGGGATACACCACTGTTAAGCTGAAACACAGAAAATCCCTTTTGTAATGGTAGCCTTACCTCAGTAAGGAATTTAAGGCAACCCCCACAACGAAGATGCTCAAGTTGGTTTTTAAATACTAAGCCATAAATAGAATAAATAACACAGTTAAATAAATAAATAGATAGATAGCTGGATTTCTACAGCTCAGCAGAGCGCTCTTTCAGCAGGAGCGTAGGGTTGATATCTTCCATGGCAGTTTTTGAGGTACTAACGTTAATCGTAGCCTCAGTGGGTTCAGGAGGCAGGATGTGGAAGGCAGTGAAGGGACATCCCTTCACGTTGTTGCAGATGAGCTTCTGCAGGGAGGCTGTGTTGACGATGTCAAAGCCCACCTTGCCCCCAAAGGTGCTAGGCTTCCAGTACTCAGGGGAGCAGATGGCATTGCCCATCAGCCCCTTCAGGGAGAATGGTGCCCCCATCTCCACCATGGTCTCTCCAAAGATGGCTCCGGGCCGGGGCTTCTCCACCAGCAGGCCTGGGTACAGCTCCATGGCATCGATGTCCCCGTACAGCTCCTCCAGCTCTGCTGCCATCTCTTTTTCTCCTGCAACAAGTAAAAACTCTAAATGGAAAAATCCCATTTTCTGTGTAAGACTGTCCCGCTGAAACTCAGTAATGACACTGCAGGACTCTGTGGGCATTTTAAGAAAATGTCTCTCATTTGCTGGGAAGGATGAAAACTGTTACCTGTAAGCTCTTCGAAGGATTGGAACGGTTTCAGCATGAAGCGTTTCCTGTACTCATTCAAGGACTGGTACCTCATCTGCCTGCTTTGGTCAATGGAGGCCTTTGCCACTTTCTGTACTGCAGCAGGAACATTCTTCCCACCAGCAACCTGTTCATGAAAGAGGAAAAGCTGTAAGATCTCCTGATATGAGTTATGAGGAAGTTGTGCCTTTACAGTGATTAGCTTTAAATAACTCTATCCCATTCTCTTGTCCCACTCCCAACTCATGCCTCTATCAGTTTACCATTAACTTGAGGAAGGACCTACCCTGCCAGCACTTTGCTTGGAGAAAGATTTGACCATATGGGAGAGTCCATGCTCCAGCATGATGGAGTTGTTGTAAAGGAATTGCTGGAAGGTGTACTCCTGGTCATGGATGTGGAAGGTGTCAGGCAGCAGTGGGTGCCAGTGGTACAGGGTGTTGAATTCGGCTGCGATGCGGTTCTGGTACTGGAACCTCTGGTTGAACAGCAGCTCAGGGTCAAACTTCAGCTTGAAGTGGTACCCACTCAGGTGCTGCACATAGTCCTCTATAACAATCTTGATTGTTTCTCCTGTTGGACAAAGGAACATTAGAGAATGTTGGCACTGCTTCTCCTCAGTGGCAGGGAAAACACCATTTCTGAACTGTTCTAAAATATACTACAGTGATCAGGACAACAAATACTTTTCTGTAATCTCTCCTAGGAAGCAATGAATGTACTTTATGTGCCTAAGGGGTGGAACAGTACTTCCGATCCCAAGAGTTCTGGGCTGTGGGTAGTGAGTGTTTTCTACAGCCTTTTTTCCCCCTCCCAAGACACAATTCCTTGCACACTCTACAGAACAGCACACACTAGTATTTACACTGTGTTCAGTTATACAATATCCCTAGGAAAGAGGGAAAGGATAATATAGAAGGTTTGATGTCTGAAAACAAATCTCAGCTTTTGAACTACAAAATACAATTGTCTTGGTTTACGGTTTCAGTTGGGTCAAGGTTTTTCCAGCTTACAGCACATCACCATTTACATACGATGAAATACCACGGGGCACACCATTAGACAGGAGAACTATGCAGAGTTACATTTTACATAACCTTCTGAATTTTAGACTTAATCACCGCCTTTCTTTTAAAGCATACCTGAGCTGACTCAACCCTAGTGGGAAAAAAACCCTCCAGAACTCCAGATCAGGGACCCTGAGGTTATCCAGCTTCAGAGGCTTTCTCTGAGAAAGGAACCTGAACTTTTTGTCTTTTCACTGCTTTCAGTTCTGCTTCCCTCAGATAAGGGAATTGAGTCTCTGAGTTTTCCTCTCCTCCATCTTTAGCAGAGCTGGGGGGAAGCTGCACCTCAACACAACCCCAGTGACAGACCACGAAGGAGCCACTCACACCCCTATTTATGGGATAGCTTCCCCCTCACTTCAGCCATGCAGGCTTGAGCTGGAACTGCACATAGCAGCAGGGGCTCTCACCTATCAGTATGAGCCGGGTGGTCTGGAAAAGCTGCTCATCGTCCCAGTCAGGGTGCTGGTGCTTGAGCACGTCACAGACGCGGTTGTGCTCACGCAGCCAGATCGTGGCATACATCATCAGCCCCGGCACCAGCCCAAACACCTCCTGCCCCACAGAGAACTGCAGGTGCTCAGGCACGTGGGGCGGGTACAGCATCTTTGCCTGTGTGTCCCGTACTGTCGGTGGGTACATTTCTCCATTGATCATCTGTGCAAGGGGGAAAAGCAGGAGCTGTAAGCTACGATACTTCGGTTAAGCTCAGTTGACTCTCTCAGCTCTCTCAGTTGACTCACGCTTTAGATCACCTACACCATTCACACAGCACTAATTTAGGAAATCTAAGCCATCCAGTAAGAAGGTAGCAATTCTGAGCTAAGACATACCTGGTATTTTAGCTTTCCATCCTTTCGAAGCCTTAGTTTAAGTTGTCTCTCCAGAGTCTCTCCATAAATGTGGTTCAAGTCAACCTATAAAATACAAGCATTTGGGACATGAAGCCAACCTGCATTTTTTGCTATTTTAGGATAAGTCTCACTTCTGTGGATACCAATAGGAGTTCACCCCCTAGATATCTACGTTTTAATTATATTATTGCTACCTTGTAAGTATCATGCACCGGTATTTAAGATGAAGCCAAATTATTTCCTGGCAACTGGAGCCATGTCTGCATAAGAGGAGCTGGTTATATCATCATTTGAAAAGGACTCTGTTTAAATTGTCAGCAACTTTTTATAATGCAGACAGCTTTCTATATACACACACACAATCTATAGATTTGGTTTGGACATAAGAGTAACATTTATAGTGAAGAACTGTTTCTCCAAATGATGCCTATCTTGTAGGTAAAGATCTTAAATCCAAGTCTGCTTTTGAAGTTCTTTTTAAACTAAGGCTATTAGCAGTACATAAGAAATACTGGATACAGCTCTTTGGAACTGACAGAATCCAGAGAAGTTTTGGATACTCACTACATCGAACATGGTTTAGGTGAAAACAGATTTTTGGGAACAATAAGAGATCACTGGGCAGGTATTTTAAACAGAACCACTTGTGCAGACCACATGGTCCTGACCCAGGAGGAGCTGCTACCAAACACTGGAATTTGGCCTGAGGAGCAGTTATAGAAGGGGTAATCCCATGGGATTGTGGCACAGTGCGTGCACAGGTGTCCACTGGCAACCTGCAGGATGCCATTCCAGCTGCTCAGCAGCTCCCGAAGAGCATGAGCCGTGTCCCCAGCCATGACCATACCCCGTGGCCAAGCGCTCTGGTGAAGGCAGGGCCCCGCTTGTGGTCTGTCTTGAAGAACTGGTGGGTGAAGTGCTGGGCAAAGAACGTGAACATCACATTAGTGCCTTGCGGGTCGGGAATAAACTTCCTCCTCAGCAAAAACTTCTCCACGATCAGCTTTGAATCTGGGAGCTCTTTCTTACCTGCGGGAGAAATAGACAGTGAGATACTCAAGATAACCCTTTATGCAATACTGAAGTTTATTCCTAACGAAAAGGCTTAAGACTTTGAGTGGAATATAATGACACTAGCATACAAACAAAGGGAATTACCAACTTTTTTATGCTCACTTTCTTGATTTTATTAGAAATTTCTAAATTCCCTGCTTTTAGCATATAACTCAATAGCAAGAACCAGAATAGTATCTTTTAGATCTTTAAACAGTATATCCAAAACATGGTTATTCATAAAGTCAACCACACTGGAAAAAGGCTAAAGACAAGCAGATCTCATAGGAACTAGTACTTATTTTTTCCCTCTTAGAATAGACCAAGCAATCATTACGTGTCTGGTTTATTCCTCACCTTTAACACCCATTGGTGTTGGGCAGTCAAGCCCTACTGGTGGAAGGCTTCTCGTGTAGTAGGAAATATTGGAATAAGCTTCCCAGGTTTTGTAACTGTAGTCACTATTATAAGTTGGTGGACTGTCAATCAAATGTGATCTTGCTGAAAGACAAGTAAGTATTTGGTTATTTTTAACTATACATTTTAGTCTCAAAAAGTAAATCACAAAGCCAGATCTTCTGCATGTATTTGGCAGCAGTTGTGAATTTCACACTTATCAGTTACTGATGTTAAATATGAATACAGTTACTGAATAACAGGACTGGATCCTGGCTGACCAGCTGTATCCCACTATCAACATGAGCAATGGGGTGCCAAATTCATGTCATCAAAATCCTGGACTCTTGCAGAAAGCAGATTCAAGCTGCACTTCAGCATGTTTCACACAAGCCTGCATCATGCATTAGTCTTGAATTTGGATGTTTTAACTTCAGTGCAATTTAGGCTGCTTGGTTTGTAGAGAGATCAATCAGTGCAATATTGTGGAATAAGCTCTAAGAGGACTGGAAGAGACAACTCACACTTACATGTTAGTACATATCTCATAATAGCATCCCGCAAGAAGGGAATGTTGTTGATGATATTCCAGGCTCCTTGGTAGTGGGTGAGGATGTAGTGGACAGTGTTTGGTGATGGTTTCAGTGCTAGCCTCAGCCACGTGAAGAATTCCGCTGCAAGAGACAATGAGAAGGTTATTATTAATTAGCTCATGGAGGACAACCTGCAATGCTGGAATTGGATTATGCGTTTCACTTCCACGCAGAGGGGCGTGGGATACTCACGTGTGGTGCAGTTCTGCCCGTAGTAGCCTGTCCTGGTGCAGTCGCACTCGTAGCGATCTGGCCCAGCGGTCATGCAGACGCCTCTGTTCTGGCAGGGATTCGAGCAGCAAGGGTTGGCTGCGGGGGAACCAGAGCTCGGGTTAGCATCTCTGCAACACACTCCCACCTTCCCAGGTTACAAGGAACGCAAACGTCCTGGAGTTTCACGCTGATCAGGAAGGCATCGCAGCGACCATCCATCCACAAGAACCTCTGGGCTACCAGACAGCAGCTTTTAAAAGCGCGGGAATTCGCCTCTTGTCTGCTGCCAGCAATAACCCCCCTCTCAGAAGGGGAGATCATCCCTCACAGGCCAGCGGGGACCTGGCACCCATACACAGCAGAGAAATGACAAGAGAGTGAGGAGCACGGAAAGCAGAAAGGCAAAGCGTGCGCTAATCCGGAGCGCGGGGCGGACTCACCGGCGCGGCCGGCGGCCAGGAGCACGGCCAGCAGGGCCAGCGGCAGCAACGGCATGGCTGGGCTGGACTGGACTGGACTGGGCTGGGCTGGCGGGGCTGGCTCGGCAGCTCGAAGTGCTGGCCCCTGCTGCACATCCCGTATTTATGGCAGCGCCGAGAGGAGCCCGGCTGAGTCACTGGCCGGAAGCACGAACCCAGCGGGGAATTTCTCTTCCCGCCCCGGCCCGCCCCGGCCCGCCCAGGCCCGGGCCTGCTTGAGGCAGGTGTGAGGGACGCCCTGTCGCTGGCTGAGGGGACGGCACGGGGCTGGCACCGCGCCACACCGGGCTCCTGCCAACGCGGGCTTCCGCTGATTGACGTCTTACTGTTTATTTAATTTATTAAGCAGGAGGTCAGAGGGCTGTGATCACACACGGGCTGCAGAGCACTCGCGGTGCAAAGCGCCACGCACAGCGGGAAGGAAGGAATGCTGGAGGGAATTTAGTTTTAGCTTAGTTTTAGGGAATTTAGTGTGTCTGGCAAGACCAAATCCCGTTATTGGGCATTCTTGGAAGAAACAGTGCCTTTTCCCCAGCACTTTTCCTCTAAACTCCCCGCCACTATCAACCCCTACCCTCCCCCCCACCCCCCTGCTAGTTGCACTGTAAACAAAATTCCCCTATTTTCTTTGAGAATACTTCTATCTTCTGGTCATAGATTATTTTTTGTTAATCAGAACGCTTTGCTACTATTTTTAGCCCCTGTTGCGTGAGGAATGGCAATGAAAGCAGGAGGATGTCATGTGGTTGTGCAACCGTGCAGTGTGGAGCAGCACTTTCCCCTCGAGGTCAGCGTTAAACTCTAAAAGCCCATAGTGGCTTCAACAAAGATAGCTTGTGAGGCTGATGGTGTTTGAATTGCAAATCCGTGACTTGACAGAAAGTGGAATCAGGCTGATTTAAACATAATCTTATTTTTGGCCCCAAAGTGTATTGTGGTCAGTGACTAATTTGTGTACATCAGTAGTGGGTCTTCCTGGATGTTTTAGAACTGGTACATGAAAAGCTGCATAATCAAGAGAAGGCAGATAATACTTCTTTATACATTTGCATGCAGAAACCACAGGCTAGGTCATACACTTAAGCAGAGGATGTCTGTCAGCCCAGCTGAACCGGAGGCCACTAGAGCCTGTGGCCACAGCCACGTCTTGCTCAGTCTTATCAAGTGTAAAAAAGGTGATATTTTGTTCTTGCATAAGTCAAATCAATTAATTATGGAATGCTGCTTATCCAGTGGATCAGGCTATGTCATCCACAGAACCATAGATCAAGGATCTACACACATTTTCATGTGTTTCATATCCATCTCACACTTTTTTCTATCTCACAAAGCTTTTGTGGGTGCTGTTACATGATAAGACTTCACTGCAAACAGCAGGCCGAGATGTGTTTAAATAACATGCATAGGAAAATGTTTCTATAGTGTAGAACCAGCAACATTAAGGGGAAAACTGGAGTAAGTGTGTGCAGCCAGACAATCACCCCTAAAATGACAAAGTTACAAAGGTAACTGCTATGATTTAGAGGACCCTAGAGATATATATCACTTACAGATATAGATGATGCTTAAAGTTTTCAATTATTATAATTAATCAATATGTAAACCAAAAAACAGGGCAGAACTCCTGGCTTTGGAGAGGATGTTTCCTCTTGGGAAGCAGTACTTCTGCAGCTGGAAAACCAGTCAGCACCCCCCACCTTCCAACCAATGCTGCATTCACTGTGACATGACCTCTCTCTAGTCTGATTTGAGCTGAAGAAAGTTACTTGTGTGACTGTCAGCTGCAGTATAATTGAAGGGATTCTTCAGCTTTCAAAAATAATGAAAAATCAGGGAGATGCAATAGCTTCTTTGAAGGCTGCCCTTCCCCACTTGTTGCTTTGGGATTATCTTGGATAAAGAACTAGTTATATATTGTAAAGGGATTTTTTCTTAGAAATGAAAGTTTGCTGTGGCAGGATTCACCACCAGGTGGAGATTTTATGCATTGACTGAGTGCTCTTTTTGTTTTTAACATATAAACCATCTTTGCTAAGAATTAGTGTTATTTTTCTTTCTGTTACTTGAAGTTCCTTTTGGTCCAGTTGAGAGCAACCTGTGGAACAGAGAACCTTCATCAACCTCAGCCTTTTTGCATTCACTGACATTTCTGGAGGAGGCAATTCCCTGAAGCTGTTCCTGTTTCTCTTTTAGGTTTAACTGCATAAATTCACACCTTTCCAAGGCAAGGGTTCAGGACAGAGGATGCAGTGACTTGTAAGGATTGACATGCTTCAGTAATGCCACCAAAAGAAAGGAAGATTGAGTGGCAACAGGGAAAATGTCTCTCGGCACTGGTGCTGCTCCATTTTCCTATGGGTCAACTGAACTCAGCTGAATTAGCACTGAATTTATCCTTGAGCCTTTTTAATGTGTTTGAAATATTTTCCCTCCCTTTGTGTCTGTGGCAGTTTCATGCTTTATAGTGCAGTAGTTTCCTGGGATGTGAATCAGTTTCATTTGATCTGTGCCTTTTTCCTGCTCTTTTATGGCAGAAGGAGCTCAATACAAAGTTTGCTGTCAGTTTGGATATGTTGCTCCCAAAGCAAGCACACTTCGAGGCTGATTGGACACGGATATGATAACAATCCTGGATGTTCTGAAAATATTCTTGAGAACTGAAGTGCCTATGGGGAAAGTTGGTGTCTTGAAACTCCTGTTTTGTGCCTTTTTCAGTATTACAACTCTCTTAACAGCAGGGTTTGATTATGAAATTGCTTTGTGCTTTCATGGGATCACCCTGGCCAGGCAACTGTCTCATGTACTTCCCTTTCTCTTCCTGCTGTATCCTCATGGAGCACTCTGATCACTTGGGCCCCAGTTTCATTGGCACCCTGGGCTGTGCTGGAAAACAGAAGTACTCATTACCTGGTTTGGAGACAAGGGAGGTTTGCTTATTTTCCCCAAGAAAATCACAGTAAAAAGGTGCCTTGTTTATGGGGTTTCCAGATGACCACGATTTTGGAAATCTTTGGAACACAAATCAATTCCAGGCAAAACTGTGTATGAATATAGGGGGTGTGAGAACTGGGAGCTGGCTTGCCTTGCCCTCTGGAGAAATCCCATGGACAGTGATTGCCAAGGAATGTTTGTGCATGGGCTGGGGCTGCTGGCACACACCTATTCCAGAGGGACCAGGAGCTGGAATGTGAGATGGGAGCTTACCTCAGGGGAGTACTTGTGGACATCAGTCACTGTGTAGGGAGCATACCTTGTTATCCAAATCAGCTTCAGTTGTGGTTGTTTTTACTCCTGGAATTATATCGAAAAAATGTGCAAAAAAATAGGTAGGTGGCCCAAAAATCTACATCTGACTTAGGCAAGACCCTGAGAAAGTTTGAGACCCCCTTTTTTTGGCCTTTTTAGAGCAGCTTCCCTTTGGATTCAGCTGCTGGAAAACAACATAAATCTATAGCTTGTGTTTTATTTGCAAGCAAGTAAAAGTTTTGAGGAATGCTTTCCAATATGATAGATTTGATCATTAACATCTGCATAGAGAGTAAATCCTGCTCAACAAACCCTTTCCTAGCCTGTTTTTAATAATGTCTCTGAGTTCTTGTTTTAATTCCCTTGCATTCTTGACAGACTCAGTTACGAGTCAAAGGCTGTAATCAAACAGGTGAGAAGACTGACTTTACACCAGATTTACCTGCAGAGGTGAGATATGAAATGAGACACATATACAGTGTTGTGTGGTGCCCATGTTTCTCCAAGGCCTGTTTGCTTTTCAAATTCTTTCCCATTTTCCTGTATGATATCATGACGACAGGGCATCTGCACACTGCTTGGGACATGATAAAAATCAGTTTGTTACCAAACCAGAGATGAAAAGAACACAGGAATTGCTCCCTTTTGCTCAGCTTAAATGTGGATCTCACCCAATCCAAAGCAAAGCTGAGCTCTTTTCTTGGGACGTGCCCAGACACTGAATCCCCATGATTTTAAATGAAAGGGAATGAATGAAGCCCCTGCAGAAATGGGTTTCAGAACTATGTTTTGTTTGTTCAGATGAAATGGATTAGATGATTCCTTTCCTCACAGGCATTCTTGGTAGTCACAACTTCAGTCCTGCCTGACTAGTTCCTGACAAACAAGCCCTAAATGACTTAAACTCAGCTCAAAGCTCTCTAGGACAACCTTTTTCCAAGGAGTGTAGATGAATGGAAGATGAAGCATGACATTTTTATCCTATATGGTAGTCTGAGGCAGAAGCTGGCTGAAAATTTCATCCCAGCTATGATCTGTCCCTTTTTTTTTTGGTCACAAGACTTTAAATTGCTTTTTATGGCAAATTTAAAAATGAAGACCATAAACATAAGCTATTAGATAAACATAAGATTTTGGCAGCCACACTCTGGATTAGACTTGCGTATTTTTTTAACTTTTTTTTTTATTTCAAATAAGTTTTCAGAGATTTTGTTTGGATACACTCATCTATGGGAATTTTTTTATACTATATAAGCTGGTACTTTTTAAAACGGAAAATATTTTTCATTGTTTTATGCCTGAACAAAAGGCTATTTTTTTACTGGCAAATGTTATTGGCAATTGTTTCCAAAGTTAAGCTGTGAACTTCCCTGCTTCCGTGATCCTGGAATTTTTTGCAGAGCCTCTGATTTTCCCCACGCAGCCTCCATGTGTTTCCGATGTGGACATTTGATCACAGGGAGCTCTGAAATACGTCATGAGATTTTGTAACTGCCTTACATAAAGAAACGTCAGCTGACATTTTATTTGCTTTTGGTCACTGGCTGCAACTCACATTAAAGTAATTGCTTCTGATGTGCCATTTTTAGTAAGCATTGTATATTGAAATGCTATCTTTCTGTGGGAAACCTGCACAGAAAACCCTCCTTAAAGAGATTTCCAAATACTTCGCTCTTCAATGCAGATGCTGGAATTTTCTTTTAGCAACTTCCTGCTTAACTTTTAGTGAAATCTGTCATCCAGCCTCATGCTCTTTTGTTGTGCACATACAATCATGTGGAATTTTTCTTTGCTTCAAGCACATGGACATTAAACTGGTTAAAGGAAACTGAAGTAGGTTTTGCCGAGTGGAAAATTGTTTCAATGTAATGCTTTCTTACATAAAACATGTCTTTGGGTACTGAAGTTTATTTAGCTTTATTCATTAACGTCATTTTTCATCCGATTTAAAGATAGAAAACATTACTTCTGCAAGTAAGAACTTTTTCCTACAAGAGCATTTACCAGATCAGTTTACAACAGTGCATAACCTTCTGTTCCACCCAGTAAGCTCTGCTCTGCATGGTTTTGTAAGGTTGTCTATGAATTCACAGTTTCATGGAATCACAAAATCCCAGAATGGTTTGGGTTGGAAGCGACCTTAAAGCCCATCCAATGCCACCCCCTGCCATGGGCAGGGACGCCTTCCACTAGCCCGGGCTTCTCCAAACCCCATCCAGCCTGGCCTGGGACAGTTCCAGGGATCCAGCTGCAGCCACAGCTTCTCTGGGCACCCTGTGCTAGAGCCTCCCCACGCCCCCAGGGAAGAATTCCTTCCCAATATCCCATCTAACCCTGCCCTCTGGCAGTGGGAAGCCATTCTCTGTGTCCTGTCCCTTCATCTCTTGTCCCAAGTCCCCTTCTAGCTCTCCTAGAGCCCTTTTAGGCACTGCAAGGGGCTCCAATGTCTCCCCAGAGCAATGACATCCAGTGCTTTGTGAACGGGAAAGCTCCACTCTGCAGCTTCTTGTGACCCTTCCCTCAGTGCCCATAGGGAAGGTGCCTCCAAGGTACTCCCGGGCTCTTCCCTGGGCCCTAGAAGGGATTCAAATATTGATACCGAGACACTGAGTTCCTTAAAACTGACTCCGGTTTCTCCCAGCTGGAAGCTGGAGGAGTCATCTGGTGTCAGACAGAGAAGAATGTTCCATGACAAGGCTCCTGTGGCAGACCTTGGGATGGACAGTGCCCGTACAAATTATGGCTGTGGCTTGTGCCAGGGTGGGGAGGTGTCTGGAACAGGCTCTGCCCACTACATCATACCCAAACTCCCAAGGCTCCTCTCTACTCATCTTTACTTTTAAATTAATTAAGTCAGAACTGTTTTCCAATGGCTTGTCACTTTGCCACACTTCCAACATACCCTTACAATTAAAAAAAATAGGAAGAAATTAAGAAAAAAAAAAGGAATGAAATTATATTGAATGACATTATAAAATAATAGGAAGAAATTAAGAAAAAAAAAGGAATTAAAGGATAACAGATGGTTACTGGTGAGAGAAAAGGACTCAGCAACCAGAGTAAAACTGTGCCACATGATCCTTTTCCATAACAGGCATCTAGAAACTCAAATTATTTGTAGTTAACAGTGCTAATTGGAAGCACTTGAAGACTATTCAGGTCAGAACAAGATCAAGACAATGTACATCTCAGGAGAGACAAACTGGAGAAATTTCTGCTTTATTCAAAGTGAAATTAGATGATTGGGAAGGAGACATCACATCATATTGTGTCTTGCCAAGACATATGACTCTAAGCAAAAGCAAATCATCTGGAAATTGTTCAAATGCTTTTCTACTTTTTGAGACGGCCAATTATGCAATGGCATAAAAACCTGGCTGGCTTACTGGGCTTAAAATCCAGGCTCCAAGGGAAAATATGCCCTGGAGATGCTCATCAGGAGATAAAGCTTTGCCGGCTTTGACTCCTCTCCCTAGAATATGCAGTTAGGGAATGCAGAAGTTAGGGAAAACGTATAATGACCAAAATTACAGAAATAGAAAATAATTAAGGATCTACACCCCCTGCAGTGGCTGTAAGAGCTCAGACTCACAGCCCAGAGAGTTTATATCTGCTAGGATAAACATCCCATGTCTCTTTTCGGTGCTGGAGCTGTGTCAGTCATCCCTCATCAGGAACACCATCCATTTATCATTGCTATTTGGATGTCTTGGGGAACCTGAAGCCAGCCAGGTGCACCATGTGTGTGCAAAAAAAGCCCTTTGCACAGAGCAGAACTGGGGATCACAGGATTCTTCAGGCTGGAAAAGACCTTGGAGACTATCAACTCCAACCATGGGGATGTGTTCTCACACAAGAGTGTTTGTTCCAGGAAATAAAGCGTCCAGGTTTGGACTAACTCATGTCCAGATGAATTACTGTTTTTACAAGTAAAGTGTGTGAATTTATGGTTCTTACTATTGTCCTTCACACAACTCATCCTATATCATGAATTTTGATGGTGTTTGTGGAGCAGTTGTAAATTTGATATTATTCCACTATTCTTCTGTTTATCTAGAGGCAGTCCTGACTATACTTTGGAATTTATTTCTCATCCTGGCCCCCAGTGTAGAGAAGATAAATCATACAAGCCCAACAGAAAACTATCGGCTTGTCTGATTCAGTGGTTTCCAGCAGCTGTGGAAACTGCGCTGGTTGCCTTTTTTTGTGCTGCTTGGAGGGAGTTCATTAAGTAAATGAAGGCTTTGCAGAGGGCTTTGCAGTGTTCTGGCCCTGTATGTTATTTTGGGGTTTTTTGTCAGATGACATCCTTCTAGGGATTGTTTTGGAGAGAGTTGCCAGAAACCTAGGGCCAGTGGGCTGGAGGCCAGGTTTAGGTGGAAATAGCAGGGTTTATGTCACTAGCACAGAGCTCTGGCTAGGCAACTAATTTTGGGCTGGTGCTTCTTTGAGGCAGCAGCAGTTCCTGCATGTGTCTGGTTCTAGCCATCACAAAGGCTGTCACAGCCTTGGGAGGAGCCATCAGTGGTGCCCAGGCCAGCAGCTGGTGGCAGTGCTGGTGGGAATCACAATTTTCTGTTGTTCCAGGGAGCTTTTCTGCACCTCTGCGCCTGTAGCTCCATAAGGGGTCCAGCTCTTCTTGGGGAAAGCACACCTGACTGTGCAATGCCTGTATTTCCTCTTGACTCGATTTCCCTGGGAAGGGCCAGAGCTGCCATGCAAACTGCTCCTCGTGGCTTCTCTCACCACAAACACTCCTCCACCCTCTCTCCTGGACTCCATGTACTGGGATCATTTGGGGTCGGACCCATGTGGGATAGCTGGGAAGGGAAATGTGGATGTGGCAGGAGAGACCTCATAAACTTCCACTGGCTGAACTCGTGTGAAAGGCTGGAGCTTCTACCCAGATCCATCATATATGGATTGTTCCACACAGAATAATTCTGAAGTGTTGCAATTTAGCTCCTGGGGATTTTAAATGTTTATAGACTTTCCAGAAGGTAGGAAAGAGGGAAAATATTTATGTATAGATCATTTCTGTTATACTTGAGCAATAGGAATGCTAGGCCCCTTGCCCAAGGCTCCTTGCTCCCTGCTCTGCAGCATTAATGAATTTAAATGAGTAAAGGCAGGCCTGTGAGAAATTCTGAGCAGAGGAAAAAGCCCCCAGTGAATGCAAAGCACAGCAGGAATCACCAGGTAACCATATTACATCCTCTTCTGTGTGCTGCACCCACTAGGCATGCAATATTTTCCTATCAGGTGGTTTGTTACCTGCTCCAAAACAAGTCTCTGCAGCCCCACGGAGATTTACACTGCAATGATTATCTTTGGGCTGGAATATTTTAGTGATTGCCAATTACATAGAAGTCCTCCTCAGCACAAGGCAGTGCAAGATCAGTGTATAATAAAGAACTTACACACAGTGTCAGAAACTGGACAATTAAAATGTTCATGGTGGATAGGAGTGAAACAAGCTTGTCTGCACAACTCCTCAGATCCAATGGTTTCATACACTGCTGGATAACAATTATCTAACTAACTTGGAACCACTTCCTATGCAAAAAACCCCATATGACTTCAGGCTTCCAGTCATCAAAAGTTGTGTTGACTGAGGTAACGTGTTTCATTCCATACCCTAAGGCTGTTTGAATTTCATCCAGGTGAACATTTCAAAATATCCCTTTCCCAGGTGTTCTGATTTCAACTTAATTAGGAAGGTGATTTTAATTTTACTCTTTCTCAGCTGTTCCATTTTGCTTTGATGCTTAACCAAAATATTAATAAAGTCTTCACCTCCTGTGCATTAAAAACTGGTTCTTCCACCCGATATAGCTGTGTCCTTATCTTAAGGTGAATCTTTTTCTCTCACTTCGAATTTCACATTTGATACAGCCATTTTTAACCTTCTTTTTAAACTACCAGTATCTGGAGTCAGTTCTGATTTTGGGATGGACTGCTTGTCTCTGAGCTCTAATGCCTGTTTTGCCTGGGATCATGCATTCATGAACAGGAGCACTGCTAGAGAACATGTCTTTAAATACAGTCACCCTGGGCATATCCATTTCCAGGTGTGGAGTAGCATATTTGAAGCTTGTGGCAAAAAATGTATACCACATTTGCAGAATTTTTGTTTAAAATACAATGGGTTTTTTTTTCCTGAGGATATGCAAAGTGCTTTGTTTTGACAAGAGCTGAAATTATTTTAGTCCAGCCTGGTAAAGGGAATCACCCCTCTGCCTTTTCCATGCACCTGGAGTGGATTAGAAGTGTGGCATCCTAAGGAGATTTTAGAATCACAGAATCATTCAAGTCGGAAAAGACCTCCAGGATCATCCAGTCCAACTTGTGACTGATCACCAGAGGCAGACCAAAGCACTCAGCCCAGCAAGTCCTCGTCAGCCAGACCAGAGCCCTGAGTGCTACATCCAGTCATTCCTTGAACACTTCCAGGGATCTGGGCTGGGCAGCCCCTTCCAGTGCCTGTCCACCCACAATTTTGAGTTAGTAAACCTGCTGGATACTGTGGCTAGGGGGAGATGCATATAAAAATCTCTGGGGAAAAAAAAAAAAAAGGAAAAAACCTTTATTTTGCTACCCTCAAAACTGAAAGTTAATAATTAACATGAAGGTAACTGGTGCCAACAGAAATAAATAGTTTGTTTAGTTACTGAATAAAGTGCCATTAGGCAAATGAGATGACAAATTTGAATTGATGTGCAACCTAAAATAATCCATACAAATTTTGCAGGAGTGATAACCACTGCTGTAATTCTTGAGGTCACACCTCCTTTTATCCATATGATGTAACGTGGGCTGGGAGCTGTGTGAGCCTTGTTTGCCTTCCTGTTACAGGAACTGTTCAACTCCCTGAGATTGTCAGAAGCCCCTAAAACCTCTTGAAAAGTTTACAGGGGGATTATGAGGAGCTGCAAGCTCTGGTCCACCAGGTTATCCCTCGTCACTGGGATTGTGTGTTCAACTCAGAGACTGGATTTAAGGAATAATGGGCATAGGTAGGTGATCATTTTTGGCTTCATGTTATTCTTTTGTTTGACCAAAAAATAAAGGTGAAAACATAGCAATACCAAAAATAATCATCTGTCTTTAGGTTCTCACTCCCATTGTCCTCCCACTTTGCTATCAAAAAGGAAAAATGTTGGTTTTCAAAATATTTACCAACTGAAACTGCCCAGCAAGTTGCTCTCAGCTGGGTGTGGACACACATATGATTCACTCCATTTTTAGAACCCCAGAATCCTAGAATGGTTTAGGTTGGGAAGGACCTTAAAGCCCATCCAGTTTCATCCCCTACCTCTTCCACTATCCCAGGTTGCTCCAAGCTCCATTCAGCCTGATCTTGGAGACTTCCAGGGACTGGGAGTCCACAACCTTTTCCTGATGTTGGTGAGAATGTGAAAGCCATGGACAGTGATGTACATTATGTGCCCTGTTCTATCTCCTCTCCCTCTGCCCTCAACATTCTCCTTGCCAGGTTTCCAGTATTTATGTTTCATGAACTTTACTAGATAAATATGTATAAGGCATAATAAAATTCATTTAAACAGGAAATTGAAGATATGAAAAAATCAAAACTAAATAATGTTAAACAGATGAACTTTTTGGGGAGAGAGCACAAAATTTATCCACACATCTGGTGAAATAGTGACTCTATTTTGGCTGTCTCCTTAGAACCTTAAAAATGGGAGAGGTGGAGAAAAAATAAGGTTGGGCTTACTAAGGATTTTGATTTAATCCAGTCTGGTGAATATCTACATTGTAAGTGGCACAACCTTCTACCCATCCTTTAATGCACAGAATTATGATGAGAAAAAGTGGACTCTGATGTATTCAGCTCTAAAGAGCCATGCACCTCTGTAAGGGTGAAAAAATAGGAATTAATACAAGTGGGACCCAACTGGAAAAACTTTAGGAATAGCTGAACCTGAAAGAATTGAATGGGAGGCTGATGGCAGCCCCAGAATAAAGATCATTCAGGTGTGTGCATTGTGTTACAGACTTTCCTGTGATGCTTCTGCTGCTGTTCCAACATATGACCCGCCTCGTTCAGAGAATAGTGAGGACTCATCTGTGTATTTTCAGACACCAACCATAGATATTTATGTTCTCCCTTATGCTCAATGATAATTACTTAAGGAGATGTGTATTCTTAAGAGCAAACCCATTGCTGTCTTTGCTGTTAATGGCATTGTGGATCATATGAATGTTCTCAAATCTTCATCTAATCCCAGTCCCAAAGCTTCTGTATTTGTGACCAAGTTTCTCACTTCATCTGACAGAACATGGGGGAAATATAAGGCTTTATTTAAAAGAAAGTATAATATTATGAACTGAATAATTATTTGTTTTGCATGTTTCTAGATCGTCACAAATTTCCATGTTTACCCTTTTATGTGAGGTACTGCATTATCACCTTAAGCTGTATCCAAGATAACCCTGCAGAAATAAATAAGTGAACTAGTTCTTCCAGAACTAGAAGAAGGGTGACTTTGAGATTAAAATTAGGTTTTTGCCATTAGCTTCACGTGCAGCCTTTTGAGAATTTTTCAGGTCCCTGTGCCAAATCCCCAAGTGTAAGAGCAGAGGAAAAGGACTGGTTTGTCACCTCTGCCTTGTCCCCTGGCCCAGGGGCACACTTTGGAGTTCCTACTGAATTCACCATACCCGGGATGCAGGGGCAGTGGGAGTCTGTGTCACAAAGTGCAAATAATCTCACCAATAAGATGGATTGAGGGCTGTGACTGCAAACTCTGGTCACAAGGTGTGATCTGTGCTCATTGGATTGGCCCTCCTTATACATTTCAATTAAGAGAAATTTCCAGGTCACTCCATGCAGCTGAGGAGAGGTCTGCAGGTGAATAGTCTTCCACCTGTGGAAATACTGTACTCACAGTTGTTCAGGTTTGTTCAGGTCCATCCATGCTCAGCCCCAGCCTACTGGGTGTCCAGACATGAATCCATGACCCCCTCCTTCCAGGACGATTCTTGCCCATGTGCTCTCAGTTGCTTGGCATGTTGTTGGCTGAGTATGACCTCAATTTTCTGAAAGCCAGACTATTTCCAGCTGAAGTTTTAGGATCCTGATCCCATTTATTGATCTCTAACATCCACCAAATGTCTCACTCCCAGCACATGTTTTAGCTGTATCTTGTACCTCTTTTAGCAAAAACCACCACACAGTGGCATTTGTGTATTAGGTTTGTTCCTGTCACTATCCAAAAGATCAAATTTCCCAGTCCTTCCAGCAAGCAGAGACACAGGACTGGCTGAGCAGAATCACAGCTATGAGTTGTCAAGATAAATCAGCAGATAAATCATCTGAGAAGAGCAAAGAATTAGGATTGATAATTCAGTCAAGTTTTTTCAGAGGGAAGACTTGGGCAGGTCTTGTGAAAATACCTAAGAATTGCAGCTTTTGGTTAACCTTAGCAAGGTGAAATTATACCTGGAATCAACAACACTTCAGGGACATCTTTGCTGAATAGAAGAGCATCTGGCTGCCAGAGAATGATAAGCATCCTGGTAGAAAGCATCATTCCTAATCTTCCTTTCTTGGCAACAATTTTTACCTTAAGAGTAGAGATGCCCTGGCACAGGTGCCCAGAGAAGCTGTGACTGCCCTTGGATCCCTGGAAATGTCCAAGACCAGGCTGGACAGGGCCTGGAGCAACCTGGGCAGGTGGAATGTGTCCCTGCCCATAGCAGGAGGTGCCACTGGATGGGCTTTAAGGTCCCTTCCAACTCAAACCATTCTGTAAATGTGATTCTGTGAATTTGTTAAGCCTGAGCATGTCCAGTTGTAGAGAGACAACTCAAGTTGTTAGTATTTCACACAACCTCAAGTGGTTAGTATTTCTCCTTTGGTTTCTTTTGCCTTTCTTGGTTGGCAGTAATGGATATTACTCCAGTGTGATGCAGGTTGTGTTTGCCTTGTTTTTTGTGCCTATTTGTGGCTCATGCCATCCTTGACATATACCTCCACATACTCTGTACCTATGTAAATGTATGTGTGTGTATATGGCATATCCAACCACATAAACCTTTATATACAGGGTTTTCTGAGAGCCCACTGTGAACAATTTATTTGGTGTGTTTTGAGGCTCTAGACTTAATTCCAATCTGGCTAAGAAATCTGTAGCATGTGCACTTAGAGAGGTCTGGCTGTAGATAAAATTTTAGATAAAATCTAGATAAAATCTTACTTAAACACTATAGGAACTTGCAATCAACTTGATTTAGATGTAGATTATTTCAAGCTGCTAACCCAAGTGGATGACATGGATGCAAAGACTTTGTGTTGTGCTGATGGGTTCAGAATTTCACCATGCACTTTCTACCCCATTTGTACCAGAGGCCTGTTGCACTCAAAGAAGTTAAAATTAACAGTGCCAGCTGGGATTACTGATTTTCCTTCTCACCCTTTGCTCCTTCATTCCCACCTGATCACTTGAGGCTGTGGATGGGGAAAAACCACTGATATTTCTCTAATTTGAGAAGAAACACTATTTGTGTGCCAGGCACAATCCTAGGGATTGTGTAACTGCAGTAAAAATACAGAGCTGTTCTGGCATTGTCAGTGTTGGCATGGAGGAGGAGCAGAATCCTTTACTAGAACAAACAGTTCCCAAGTGCTGAGATCTTCTCCTTGGGATCCTTTCTGTTTTGTGGAGCTTTTACCCCTGTGCTGAGTTTAGACTGGAAAAAATTTCTGTCAGGGAAGGAGCAGTTAGTTTTTTCTGTGTAATCTTTGCTTGCTAATGACCCTCTGTGTCTGCTGGAGCACTTGGGATTTTCTGAGCACTATTAACCTGAATTTATGACCTGAGCTCAGTTAGAACTGCAAGCACTGGGACCTTCAAGAATGTTAGAATTACTACTCACTTCTTAGAAACAATAAAGCATCTGGATGTTTTACACTGAAGGATAAAAATTTCAAAAATAAAAAGTCTGGATCCAAGATATGTTTTTAGGACTTCAAAAGTGATTAAACTTTCAAAACTTGAGGTGTTTTGTTCAAGCTTGGGCTAAAAATGACTCTATACTCAGGAACAGTAATGTGTCCATTCAAAATTCCAACATCCATTCCTAGGAGAGTTTTACAAAACTACTGGCTGAAGGGATGATGGTTTAGTATGAAAGAGAGTTTGAGTGAAGCATTGTCAAAAGAGAGAAAAGTGAAATTCTGCCATCTCAGGTGCAAAACTCCTTGAAATTTCCAGCAGGATGATAATGGGCTGATCAGCAGTAAATCAAAGATGCTCAATAATCATGGTTTCCTTACAGAAGTAACTTCCCTTTTACTAGTAAGTTAACCCAGTATGATTTTGAGGTTGGTCCCATCCTGTACCAGAGTGGGATGTAATGGTTTTTAGTGCAATTCCACCTAGATCCTGTCATTCCCTTTTGAGTAGAGAAGAGCTGGAAGAAGTTCAGACCCAAAAATAAACTAGGTAAGTGCCTGGATGGCTGGAGTTCTGAGAGGGTAATAAAGTAGGTAAATATACAGCACAACTTTGCTCCATGACAGTTCACCTTCTATGAACATACTGCTTGAGGAAAGAAGAGTTTCAGGCGTCTTTAAAAATAGAGGATGAAGTAATGGAGGAAACAGTCATCTGGATACAAGGGAGGAAATCATTAGAAAATAATGTCTTGCAGATCATCCCATTCTCTCTCTGAGAAGTGATGGAAACATTGGAGGGTGCTGAGGAGCACATGAAGAATGGGGAGGGGGTGGCATAGTAGCAAGAAGCAAAGCAGCCACAAACTGCTTTGTGAGAGGCAGGAGAGAGGGCAAAAAACCCTGTCCTATTCTCTCATCCTCCCAGCCACTCTGGGCCAGTCCCCCCAGTGCTGTGCTGGGAATGGCTACTGGAAGACAGCATCCTGCCAAGCAGCGGGACAGTTCCATATGCCAAAGCTTCTCCAAGCACAGCTGCTGAGGGTTTTATCTCAGTGCCTGAGAATCCCTCCAGTTCTGCCTGGAACACACATTCCATCTCAGTGACAGTAGAACTTTAGGTAGCAAGACACACTTTAATTGCCTTTTCTCAAATGACCGGTAGGGATCTGTGATAAGAAAGCTTGAGTTAAGGGCTGGCCTGGGAGCACAGGGGGATGTGTCCATCCAGAGGAGCCAGAGCAAGGAATGCCCATAGCCTACAGTGACATCAGCTAACTGGAGAGTCATGCTCTGATAGGAGCCAGCTTGGGAGAGCTGAGTGTTCACCTGGAGAAGGCTCCAGGGAGACCTCAGGGCCTCTTCCAGTCCCAAAAGGTGCTCTAGGAGAGCTGGAGAGGAACTTGGAGTATGGGAGAGTACAAGAGGCTTCCCACTGCAAGTGGGCAGGGTTAGGTGGGATACTGGGGAGAAGTCCTTCCCTGTGAGGGTGGAAACACAGTGGCACGGAGTGTCCAGAGAAGCTGTGGCTGCCCCTGGATCCCTGGAAGTGTGCAAGGCCAGGTTGGACAGGGCTTGAAGCAACCTGAGCTAGTGAAAGGTGACCCTGTGGCAGGGTGTGGAACAGGATGAACTTTTAGATCACTTCCAACCCAGACCATTCCAAGATTCTGTATATTCCATAAATGATAACATTCCATATCTATTCTTTACTGATGGTATTGGGGATTAGGTTCTTTCCTTTTGTTTATTTTTCTTAGGGAATTTTGTCCCATAAGTTGCTAGGAAACACAACTGGGTACTTAAGAAAGACAAAAGAACTGGCCAAGCTTAGGGCAGGAGGGCATCTGGTTGTACTTCTCTTATCTGGGAGTTTATCTCTAAGGGGCAGAGATACCATGAGAACCGGGTCAGGTAAAAGCCTGGGCTGGGGCAGCTGCTCTCTCTGGCCTTTGGAGCAGGACGGTCACAAGCTACTACTTGGGGAAGGGAATTCGCTGCTGCTGCTGGAGCCCAGCCCAGAGCTGCTTCCTCTGCCTTGGAGAGTGTCTGCTTGTGAGACCAGCCACTGAACTGGGACCTTATCAACACCTACCTCACTAAAAGAGGGACCTACCACCATCTGCTTGGTTGCCTGGGATCCTGAGCCTGCCTCTCCCTGCCCTGCTCAGAGCCAGGCTGCTGCTGTCTCGCCCCCGCTGCTTCTTTGGCACTGCTCCAAGCTTTTGCTGCGCTGTAGCCCCACACCCCCTGCATTCTGAGATGTTCCGCTGTTCCAAGTTGCTGCTTCCAAGGGTCCTGCTGGAACAGCGGGATCGGCTGCCCCAGGGGTTTGTAAAGCAAAGCCTCTCTCCCATCCCTTCCTGTCTGGGCCCAGCCGCCATTACCGCGTGCTCCCCCAGCCCCCGCGCCACAGCGCCCCCTGCCGGCCTGGGGGAATCACCGTACCTGCCCCGCCCGCCGGGAGCAGCAGCGCCCCTGCCGGCCGTGCCCGGAAGTGCACCGAGGGGTCACTGGGCTCCTGTTCTGTTTGGTGTCAATGCCAGAGTTGTTTGTTTGCTTAATTATACATACTAGTAAAGAACTGCTATTCCTATCCCTGTATCTTTGCCTGAGAGTCCCTTCATTTCGAAATTATAGTAATTCGGAGGGAAGGTGGTTTACATTTTCCATTCCAAGGGAGATTCCTGCCTTCCTTAGTAGACACCTGTCCTTCAAACTATGACAACGGTTGATATAACTAAAGGGATAACAGAAATCAGAGGCTTTGAGAACCACACTGGAGAGGTGGAGAATGGGTAGAAAAGGCTTCTGGAAGACGAACTTGTTTGCTGACCTTTACTCCTCAGTAGTGTTATAATAAATCCTAAGGAAACACATAGGAAATTGGATGTCTAGCAAGTAATGGTCTGGAAGAACAGCCTGCAGCCTTAGGCAAAGCTGAAAACCAAAGACGTAGCAAATTAACCATTAAGCACAGTAATGGTTTGTTTTCAACCATTTATTATAAGAAATGTAGTTTTTTATTGTCAGATACTCATGCTTTAGGATTTTCTCCTTGTTGGACTTAGAATGGTTTACACATAGAGAATGCAAAAAGGATTTGGTCTTTGAAAAATGAATGTGTTAATGAGAATTAATTCCTTGATGGAAATGATCCTGTAGGATTGAAAACAAATAGAGAAGGTGGCTTTTTGTGGCCAATTCAGACCAGCATTTACGCATACAATTAAAATTAAGCATATGTTTGTATTTTTTTTATGCCAGTGGGACTTCAACAGGGCTTTAGTGATGTCCTGACTAGAGAAGCTTCCATCACCTCATAGTTCTGCCGATTTAAACCAAGACCTGAAACAGATGTCCTTAAAGCCTCCATGCATTTTTATGTGATGTTCAATCACACTGGCAAATGTGTGCACAATAGAATAAAAATGTAATGCCAAGTCATATTCAGAACCAGAGATGGCTGGAGGATTGATGGCAAGATTTTATACAGCTTTGTTACAATTTGTCTCTACAGGAAGCTTTGTTTAGGGGTGTAAATGGAGAGGTCTCATTAGGGAAAAGGCAGCAGGGAATATTTTTACATTCCTTGAATGAGATGCCAACCTCCCCCATGGAAAGGGAGGAGATGGACAGCAAAGAAAATAAAGGTTTGCTCAGATAAGGAAAGTGCTGTAATAAGCTCTGTGTGCTTGGCATCAAATGAGAGGGGATGTAAACTGTGCTGAACCTGCTCTCAGGGCTGGTTTGCTGCACCTGCTTGCTGAGGTCCGAGTATTTGCAACGATTGGTGAATGCTGGTAATGGCTTATGCTGCTTCTGTGTTTAAAAATAAAAGGCAAGCAAAGCAAAAGGAGAAAGGTTGGGGTCTGCAGGCCCAGGAGTGGAGAGTGCAGCTGTAGGTGAGGGCCCTGCTCTGCAGTTAGCACTGTTTCACCAGGACAGCTGGCTAGAATTCCCCCAAACAAAAGGTGTAACAAAGAAAAGAGAAATTCTGCAAACATCTCAAGCACAGGATCTGCTTTGTTCTCCTTATTTTCTGTATCCTGACTATTTCTAACAATTTGCATACCTGAGTGCCTTGTTACCATGATGATTCTTCACCACTGTCTCTATGAAATTACCATTATTGTCTGTAGGTTTTTCTCATGTGTTTCGTTCACTTTCCTGCTCCTGCAAGTGGCACAGGACTGTTCTGCCACTAGCAGGCTGGTTTGTAATACTGAAACATTCCCTTGTCACATACTGACAAAAATACAGTTTTTGTTTCAATCTGTGGGTATATTTTCTTCAGTTGTTTTACTTGGCATCTCCACAGGAGTAAGCCCTGTTGGACTCATGGTAAATACAGTTATATCCCTTGACAGAATATATTTTGTGAATATCCAGGGATGTAAAGAAGCATAATCATTGAGGACTAAGCTATTGCACCCATTTAGTCATTAACAAAAAGGATTATGCTGTATCAAATCCCTACTAATCTACATCCCCTACTAATTCCTGTATAAGGTTTGTTTTCTTTGGCAAATTGCTGTGTATTCTTTTCTAGTAGATAGTGATACTTGTAAGGGGTGAGTAGATAAATCATGAATCAGTGGGTGAGAGAATATCCTGAGTGGGCCCACAGCAGTCATGGATTCCAACCCCTGGCCCTGCCCAGACACCCCAACAATCCTACCCTGTGCATCCCTAGGAGCAGTGTCCAAACGCTTCTGGAGCTCTGTCAGCCTCAGGGCTGTGCCCATTCCCTGGGGAGCCTGGTCAGTGCCCAGCACCCTCTGGGGAAGAACCTTTCCCTGACCTCCAGACTGACCGTCCTGTTCTGATGTTCTGCACTCTGATCTTTGGTTCTCCCCCAAGGCAGTGGGTGAGACAGAGATGGAGTTTAAAGACAGGATTGTGGAGAAAAGACCTCCCAGAAGAGACACTGCTTATGGGTAAGAAACCCCTTTTTTCACAGAATCATACGATCTCTTCTCCTCAATTTTCTTATGTAACAAAAAACAACCTTATCCTGGGAGGGTCCAGTTAATTACTGTGAGAGGTAATGAGTGTAACAAGTAAAAATCCCAAAGCACAGCTCATGTTTAGGAATCATTCACCATAGAGATTTAATCCCTTAGGAATTTAACTGCTTTGGACTCCTGCCACCCCCCAGACCCCTCTGTCCCAGAGCAGAGTATGAGTCCATGGAGCTATAGAACAGCCTTTCCTTGCCTCATACTGCCTTGAGCAGCAGCACCAAGGATGCCAAGCTTGGGCCAGGAGAATGTTTAAGAGGAAGTTTAAGAGAATGAGGGAAAATATAGGAAAATTACCCGAGTATATCTGTAACTCAACATTGTACAAAAAGACTAATTTGGATAGACAAGTCCTGAGACACGAAATCCGCTTTTTTCTTGCTGTATTGGAATGCTCAGGTTTGTCTGTAGAGTAGTAAAAAAAACCTTCTCCATGCACCATGTATTTATCAGCTGTTCTGTGTTGATCTCTGTGTTATGGTGGCTTTGGATATTTCCAGGTTTTACTTCTGTTTCTTAACTTTTATTTGAAAAATGATCTGTCAGTTTGTTATTCTGGATAAAGTGATAGCTTGCTGCTGGACAGGGTGATGTGGGTGATGTTTGCTTCATCCTAATGTTTTCCAGCTATTTCTGGGAGCAGATGTCTTTAATCATAAGGATCCTCCACTTCAGAAATAAATAACGGAAATATTCATCACTGCATAGACTTGGTTGCCAAGGATCAATCTGATAAGGAACAGCAACTCACAAATTCAGTTGTCAGTGAGAAATCCTTAGGTTTGCTCTTACTCCAGTACACCTTTGACCATTTATAAGATAGAGAAAAGATTTCATGGTTTCTCAGGGAGAGATGTGCAAGTCTGTACAATACCTGAGAAACAGCTGGCCCCTGATTTCCTTGTTTTTATTTGTATATTAAGACAAATGTTTAACTTCCAGATGATCTACTCCTCAGCGTCAAACAAAAACCAAACTACTAAAAAAATACAATTTTCTCATTCTGCAGATGTTGAAAATTATTCACTTTTCTGTGTATTTTGCAAATTTGGACTCCATTCTTCCCGAAACAGCAGGTTGGAAGATTGTTCCACACAAGATTTATTTTTGATTATTTGATACTTGGTACCAGACTGAATCAATACATTGAAGTTCTGCTGCTCTAGAAGTACTTTGAAAATTAAAATTTAGCTTCAGCACACAAAAATATCTTTTTTTTTCCTGTGATGGAAAAGGACTGAGGGTCCATAACTCCTACTGGTTATTACTGGTCCAATTTGAGTTTAACTTGTTTTACAGAGTGTTTCTTTGTGGTTAGGGAATGTTTTTATGTGCTTTGCCTTTGTCATAACAATCTAATAGATTTAGGCCATTAGGTAATAAGGTTTCCTGATAGTCAAAAACTTTGATGGTATCTAGGAATTTTCCTGAATATTAGGACATATTTAAAATAAACCCAGCCCTCTGCTGGGTGTAGTGTCAGTGACAGTGTAGTGTCTCATATCAGTCTTTGATGTAGGATTCTCATGTCTAACTTAGTTTATGGGTGTGAGACAACGTAACAGTCAGGAGATGAGAACAAAATAACCCAAAGAGATGAAGGCAGTGTTTTTCAACAGAAGATGCAAAACTCAGCAAACACATTTCTCCAGAGCTTCTCATTGGTCTGTCACATCCAGAGCTTTGCACCTCTCCCGGATTTCCATTATAATTTCAGATGTGGAACCTAGTCTCTCGTGGTCACAGCAGAGCTCAGATTGATTTTAGTCAACAGATAAGCCTAAGAGTAATGGCTGCATGGGAAGAAAAGGAAGGCATTAGAACAGAAATGGCCTCATTTGAGAGAGGAAATGTGCAAGTTACCCTTTAAGTGGAGTTTTGTCTTTGAAGAGCCTGAATGAACCATAAAACCAGTGACCCATGATGTTAATAACAGAGTTTGAAGTAAATGTTGATGGTGCCATTATTCTCAAAAGGGCAAACAAGGTTGTCCAAACACCTTCAGCTATTTAAAGAAAATATATCTCCTTAAAAGTATATCTTCACTATAGTCTCTGGGTTCCTATCACTTTTCTTGTGATACTTGGGGGAGTTCTTTGCACTGCTTAGGATTGGGATTGACTTAATTTCTTTTGATTTATGTATTGATCACAAAGTCTTCATTAGTTACTGATTTTTAGTTTGAATTTCACATTGAATTCTATTTCTTGTAGCTATTGGTACATATAAAGGGAAATGTTTGCGCTACTTTTTCTCTAATAATGATTATAGGACAGAGCTGAGACTTCTGGATCTGTGAGTCCTCACTTCTTCTCAGGGAACATGAAATTATATCTATAAATATGTGATAACCACATTTTTTCTAGGGGAAATCAAATGGAAACTGCTGGGCACAGTTGTCAACAAGGTACTGGGCAAGAAGGCAGGTGGGAAATGACAGTAAGGACAACAAATCTTCAGAATAATGAGCTTCATGCTATTCATGTTCTTAAAATGTTTGGGTTTTTTTGTCTATTGCCTCTTTTAGTGACTGATTTTTGTTTAGACTGAGGCAACTTTATTTATAACCATAATGTAAATGGTCCTCATGGGTATAATTTAGTAAAATATTTGATCCTGTACTTATCTCATTTAAAATGTCCTAGTATAAATAGGATCCGTCTCAGTATAAAGTTATTCTAATTTGTTGAAAACTCACAAGTCAAAGTCACATGAAAAGCCAGTTTCCTGTCAAGGAAAGCTGGGAATATCAAGCCCTTCACAACCTGGTCTGACCCCAGAGCTGCCTCTGCTTTGAGCTGCAGATTGGATAGGAACCACCTGAGGTCTTTTCCAGCCAGTTCTCCTGTGATCCTATCATTTTATGAGGCCAGACACCATAGATGCAATAGCAGGCAA
This sequence comes from Anthoscopus minutus, assembly GCA_013399455.1. Taxonomy (NCBI): domain Eukaryota; kingdom Metazoa; phylum Chordata; class Aves; order Passeriformes; family Paridae; genus Anthoscopus; species Anthoscopus minutus. The sequence continues at coordinate 114,993 of VWYI01050098.1, forward strand.
TTACAGGGACTGGCTTCTCCCTTAATATGAAGGTTTACCCCGACATGCTGCAGTTCAAGCACTTAGGGGATATTTCAGGATCACAGGATTGTGACTGAAATGTGCTGCTATTTTAGCCCTTTATGTTTGTTTCCATAAGTGGCATGGGTGACTTGGCCAGAGCCCCAGAAAACCACCTTGTAGGTGGAAGAAGGGAGAGAAAGAAGGAGGGGAATATCAAGGAATCACACCTAATTGAGAGGTCCCTTCAGAAGCCCCTTCTGGTACAAAGTTTTCTCATTCACAGTGGAAAGTCCTCCAGAATTATTACTTATTTTTTATGTTGTAGGGGAAATATTTCCATGTGGGAGTGGGGAAGTAAGGGCAGAAGCAAATTGGCTTGGAGGAAAAGCCATTTTTCTGCAGTCCTGATATATCTGATAAATGATCTTAAGGAGTAAAGTAGAAAAAAAGAATGCGTTTATTCTGCCAGATGTCAATGACAGGAGGCACCAGCTTGAAAATCCTGCTTTAGGCAGAGCCCCAGCTAAACCATATCAGGATATGCAGTGGATTAGTAAATGGCTATTTTTTACTAGGAGAAATCTTAATAGCAAGTTTGCATTCCCCCTCCACCTCATGATGCTATAGATAATGATTTTCACCAAGGAAGAGAGATATTTTATCTTGACAAGAGCAAATGTCAGCCTTCCATGGAACATCTCATGTTTGTGAGCCTGATCAAAGAGTGATTTTTCTCTGATACACAGTGAAATGTCTGGAAGAAAATAGTGGGTTTATGTGAAGCATCTGACGAAATACCCCTTTTTGTTTACTTAATGGTGTGTTCTGCTATTCCTACTCTCCCTTTTCCATGGTTTGCCTGAAGCCCTTGAGGATACACTAAGAGTGCCCCTGTAATTTGGCGAGGCTTCCCTTAAAGTTCTGCTTCAGGAGAAATGCTCGGTGCCTCTCGAGGCTCCTTTCCACACCCTGCCATTGCCTCGCCGCAGGGCTCATTTCCACTACGGAGTAGCCGCAGGAAGGGAGGGCAGCCGAGGCGGCAGCACAAGGTCTGGGGACTCCGGCAGCTCTCTACACACACTGCACATGGGGTCGGAGACACTGCAGCAGGCAGCTCTTAGTGGGCTGAAATAGCCTGAAATTAGAAAAATAAACTCCACATAAGAGACAAGGGTAAGAGGTTTGTTAACCCATTCCAAGGTTAGTTGGTGAGGCACCCCACAACAGAAGACCTGCAGTGTGTGGGGAAGAGTGAAGGATGGGGGAAGGCAACTACTAAACTTCCTTTGTCACTGGGAAAAAATAAATCATGAAACCCTACCCATATTTTTCTTGAAGAAGCAGGATTAAGACCAAATATAATTATACAAAAGAACAGTCACAATGTATAAAAAACCCTTTTTATTTCTCTTTGCGTCAACAAGGGAAGAGGAATTTTTGACTTTTAGTTACTCAGCTCCTTATCAGGAGTCTGAGTTGTTTCCTTGACCAGGGAGAAATCAGAGTTTTGATAATCAGAACTAACTCTGGGAGTTCTAATGGAAATACTGGAGTTCCCCTGTTTGCTGGGGGCTGTGTTTATTCCAGCATTTGCTATCTGTAAAACCACAAAAACTATAACCAAAGCCATCCCCTGGGAATTGCACTTTGTAAAGATTAAAAATGCCGAAAAAGAGAGTCAGAGATAAACCCTGGGTTAGCAGATGCCCCCTCCTTGGCAGAGTTCAGGGGCAGCTAATCAGGCCTGTCAGCAGCATGTGGCTCCACACAAGTCTGTGGCTAGAGCAGGGCTGTGCCAGGGAGAAGGTGGAGCAGGACCCCCAGGAATGTGGGTCACACCTGCCCTGAGCACTCACTGTCACCTCTGAGTGCTGGAAACTCTTGCGCTCAGCAGGACATCTCTTGGGTACTTCAGATAAGTACATTTGGAGGGCTTAGAGCACAGACAAGGGGGTCGGACCCTCAGCCTTGTTGGTCAATCCCCAGGCAAAGGGGAAAGGGTAACAAACTCGATTTTATTCATAATGGCACCATTGTGGATTTGCTGCATTTTTCTGGTTAATGTTCCCTCAAATGGCACATTGAGGATGTGGAGGAGGAGGCTGCCACATCAAACAAGCACTTTCTGAGCTGGCAGTCCTAGGCTGGCTTTCTAAACATACACTTGCCCTTCTTTGTGACAGCACTTACAGGGCAGCTCTTTCCTGGCCTGCTTTTTTCCCTCACAAAAGAGACAGACCACTGGGTCATCAGTAGTGGCCAGAGTGGCTCAGACCCTCAGTGCATCACAGCTTTTTTCCCTCACAAAAGAGACAGACCACTGGGTCATCAGTAGTGGCCAGAGTGGCTCAGCCCCTCAGTGCATCACAGCAGGGGACTAGTAAGATAATGGAGAAAATGAGTTTTCTGGCTTGCTTTGTGTGCAGGAATGGCTTGCTGTCCTCTAATTGTGGCTTCTGCTTTGCCAGACACTTTGTGAATACAATGTAAAAGCCACCTACGTGCCCCTCACTAGCAGAACACTATCCTTTGGTTTGCTGCACTTAGAGGAGATCTCAGTTGAGTCATTTAAGGTTTTTCTTCCCCCCTCTATCTTTGCTTTTAGAACCACATTTTTCAAAGAAGTGAGTTTCAATATAGGCACTGAGTTTGTGTAAAGCCCCAGCGTAAAAATGGGTCTTTGGAAAGAGCTTGACGTCAATGTTGAAGTGAAACTCAGTCTTGTCTTTTGGTGTGTCTGGAGAAGAATTGACATCTTTGAGAGGTGTCATGTTGAGAGTGCACGTTATGGACGAGCAACAGCTGAGGTTTGAGCCTGTCAGACTCTCCCACTGACTCACTGCAAACTCCAAAAGGAGGGAAATACTTTTTTGGATGTTAATCAAGGGATCATAGACCCATGGAATAGTTTGGGCTGGAAGGGATCTTAAAGCCCATCCAGGGCCACCCCCCTGCCATGGGCAAGGACACCTGCGACTATTCCAGGTTGCTCCAAGCTCTGTCCAGCCTGGCCGTGGACACTTCCAGGGATCCAGAGGCAGACACAGCTTCTCTGGGCATCCTGTGCCAGGGCCTCTCTCTCTCACAGGGAACAATACTTTCTTAATCTGAACCTGCCCTCCTTCAGTTTAAGGCCACTCCCAGTTTAGCAGGAAATGATGCAGCAAATAATACAATGCAATTGTAAATTTATTAGAAATAAATTTTCCAATTTCAGTGCATTTCAAAACACTTGAATTTTAAATCTATTACAGCGAAACAGAAAAAATATGAATGAATGGAAGGGAATTCTAAGGTCTTTAATCATCACGAAGAGCAAAAGTGATAGAATTAATAATGACTTAAAATTCCACTTTTTAGATGGAAGTGTAAAGTGGACCAAAGGGGACTGAGTGATCAAGCAACATCTTGGTGAACCTGGCCGAGGTTCACAGGGCACAGTCACTGCTGTTTCAACACCCATCCTTTCAAAAACAAGAGTCTGTGAGTGAAAACGTTACACGTGCAAATGTTCGCGAGTGCTTGCAGAGAATGAAAGTATTTTGTGGTCATGCCTGCTGAATCAAACATCTTGAGGAAGGCATATTCCCACAGTTACATCCACTGCCGCCGCGACAGCAAGGGGTTTATAAAACAAGGGATATTTTAGTGCAAATTCCATTTATTTGATTACGATTTTTTGCCACATCAGTCACTCGCTCCAGCTCTGGCCAAGCGCTGCC